>JAVJIF010008116.1:0-104877 GCA_038442645.1 Agave tequilana
AAAAAATATGTTGATTTGATATCTCAAATGTGTTTTATTAAGTAAGTTCAAAATTTTAAAGAAAAATTCAAAATGTTTTGATTTGTATTTCCTATATGCAAGGAGAGCTTAACATCTCTTCTACATATAGATTCATGTTGAGTATATTATAAATTGAGGAGCTTGACAACTCTTCTTTATATGATATACGTGTGTAGGGGGAGCTTCACATCTCCTCTTATGCATTACATAATATGTGTTATGTGAGTTAGGGCATGTCATCCCTTCTTCATGTAATGCATATGTGTAGGGAAGCTAACTTAGCGTCTTCCTCTTCATGAATGTATATCGCATATAAATCTTTATTGATTGATTTGTTTCACCCCTTATTGATCTTTTTTTTTTGACAAAAAGGGGGAGAAAAAAAAATTTGTTTGATTTGATTTTACTTTGAACCCTTTGTTGATGATTGACAAAGGGGGAGAAGTATTTGAGTATATATGCATGTTTTCATTGCTTAAGGGGAGTAGTATTTTGTCTTCCTTGTTATTTATGCATTATGTTTTTGTATTGCAAATAGGAGAAAAAGATTTTGATTTATGCTTGTTGCATGTTTTATCTCCATACATTTGCATACATATTTATGAGCTTCATTGTCATATATTATTTTTTTTTATGTCTATGCATGAGTTAAGGGGGAGCTTCCTTGAAGCTTTACTTTAATCCATGCATATATAACCTCATAGTTTTGTCATCATCAAAAAGGGGGAGATTGTTGGCCCAAGGCCTATCACCCTAGTTTTGATGATGATCAACTCATGAAGTTATATTTACTAATGATCTTGTGTTTAATTAGTGACAGATTCATTATCAAATCATAGTAGGTGCATAGCTCAACAAAGGATAAAATGTCAAGATTTGGAGCTAGCACGGTGTGATCCAAGGAGCTTTTGGATCAGCTTGGACCAAGTCAAGAAGATGAGAAGCCTTCAAGTGAAGACTTCAAGAAGATGAAGACTTGTGTCTAGTATAAGATTTTGTTTTTATTTTAGTTAAAAAATGTAAAGGATAGATAGTTGGTGGATTGCTCAGTAGATATCACACACACACTCTTGATTTACTTGTCTTTTCATAAAAGAATTTTCTGATTTAGAAAAGACTTTCATTTTGGAAAAATATAAGTTTGGTTTTTGGTAATTCCCATATACTTATCTTTCAACCAAACCAAGTTTAGAGCTTTATGACAAAAACATAGATATTTTCATCTTGATTGTGTAGTGGATCATATCCATACACACTATGCTTTAAAGTATATCTTGTTTTTGTATTTGATAAAGATTTGAAAAAAAAATATGTTTTGGAAAATATTGTGTTAGAAAAATACAGTTTTTAACATGAGCCAAATATTTTCAAGTTACAAAAATAGTCCAATCTTTTATAACATGCCTTGATTTTGTGCAAGCATGTTTGTATATCAAAGTATATTGGTAAAACTATTTTTGTAGATTTTTTAGTATTTTATGGGATTTTATATAAGCCAAAAAGACAAACTTTTTATCCCAGAAAAACTGTTTCAGGCTTCAGCAAGTTGACTAGTCGACTTAACTAGTCGACTAATCCTGAAGTCGGTCGACCGGGCCGGTCGACTGACGTGCACAAACGTGCACGCCTGTGTGTACTGATGGTCGGTCGACCGTGCCGGTCGACCGCTCCAGAGAGCAGTGCTCTCTGGAAAGTTCGGTCGACCGCACCGGTCGATCGTGGCTCCAACGGTCAGAAATCCGACCGTTGGCGGTCGACCGGGCCGGTCGACCGGCAGTACTGACAGATCCCAACGGCTATATTTTTCTGGCCTATAAATTGGGGGGTCTTGTCATTGTTTTCACACAAGATTTTGGAGTCTCTTAGAGCCAGTTTTTCCCAGATTTTTAAAAGGTTTTCTCCACAAAATAGAGTGCAAATATTTCCTATCTAAAGGGAAGTTTTTATAAAGAGTGTTAAAGAGATTTCTTGAGTTTTTCACCATAGTTCTTTCCTTGCTTTTCTCACACCACACTTGAGCATCCATTGATTATACATCCATAGGTGTGTTGTAGTGAGAGTACTTTAGGTGATCAAGGTGTTGTGATCACCAAAGATTTCATCTTTGTTCCTTGAGGAGACGGGCAAGTGTGCTCGTCGTTGTTTTGAGTTCGGGTGCGGACTCGGTTGTTTGAGGTGCGGCCTTACTCTTCAATTGGTATCATTGAATATTTTCAATTGGTATCAATATGATTTCTATATACTCACATTTGATTGTATGTATGAATGCTTTCAAATTCAAATTATATCAATTTCTATTGGTATTCTCTTTTCATACTATATGTGTTATTTGTGCTTAGTTAAAATTGTCTTACATATTTAAAGCACAAGGTTATTATATGCTAAGCTAAATTCAACTTTCAATTGGTCATTCTTAAAGCTTATGCAATATGTTTTCAAGATTGATATCAAAATAAAAAATATTTGTTGATTTGGTATCTCAAAATGTGTTTTTAAGAAAGTTCAAAATTTTAAAGAAAAATTCAAAATTTTTGATTTGTATTTTCTATATGCAAGGAGAGCTTAACATCTCTCTTACATATGGATTCATGTTGAGTATATTATAAATTGAGGAGCTTGACAACTCTTCTTTATATGATATACGTGTGTAGGGGGAGCTTCACATCTCCTCTTATGCATTACATAATATATGTTATGTGAGTTAGGGCTTGTCATCCCTTCTTCATGTAATGCATATGTGTAGGGAAGCTAACTTAGTGTCTTCCTCTTCATGAATGTATATCGCAAATAAATCTTTATTGATTGATTTGTATTACCCCTTCTTGATCTCTTGGTTTTTGACAAAAAGGGGGAGAAAAATTGTTTGATTTGATTTTACTTTAACCCTTTGTTGATGATTGACAAAAAGGGGAGAAAGATTTTGAGTTTTTATAGATTTTGAGTTTTATATGCATACTTGTATTTTTGTTCATGCATAACAAATAAACAATAAGGATTTTATGTATATGCATATATGTTTTGTTTTGCAAATAGGAGAATAAGATTTAATGTGTTTTATCTCCATGCATTTGCATACATGATTATGTGCGTTATTGTCATATCTATTTATTTCTTGTGATGCATGAGTTAAGGGGGAGCTTCTTTGAAGCTTTACTTTAATCCATGCATATATAACTTCATGAGTTTTGTCATCATCAAAAAGGGGGAGATTGTTGGCCCAAAGGCCTATCACCCTAGTTTTGATGATGATCAACTCATGAAGTTATGATTACTAATGATCTTGTGTGTTCAATTAGTGACAGATTTATTATCAAGATCTTAGTAGGTACATAGCTCAACAAAGGATAAAATGTCAAGATTTGGAGCTAGCACGGTGTGATCCAGAGCTTTTGGATCAAGCTTGGACCAAGTCAAGATGATGAGAAGACTTCAAGGGAAGACTTCAAGATCAAGACTTGTGTCTAGGTATAAGATTTTTTTATGTTTTAGATAAAATGTAAAGGATAGAATAGTTGGTGGATTGCTCAAGTATATATCACACACACACACTCTTGATTAAATTGTCTTTTCATAAAAGAATTTTCAGATTTAGAAAAGACTTTCATTTGGGAAAAACATAGTTTTGGTTTTGGTATTCAAAGTTATATGTTTCAACCAAAACCTATTTAGAGCTTAATGTCAAAAACATAGATATTTCGTCTTGATTGTGTAGTGGATCATATCCATACACACTATGCTTTAAAAGTATATCTTGTTTTTGTATTTGATGAAGATTTGGAAAAACATGTTTTGAAAAAATATTGTTTTGGAAAAACAGTTTTTATCATGAGCCAAATATTTCCAAGTTACAAAAATAGTCCAATCTTTTATAACATGCATTGATTTTGTGCAAGCATGTTTGTATATCAAAGTATATTAGTTAAACTATTTTTGTAGATTTTAAAGTATTTTATGGGATTTTATTTGAGCCAAAAGACTAACTTTTTAATCCCAGAAAACTGTTTCAGGCTTCAGATAAGTCGACTTGCTTCCTTTATAGTCGACTAACCCTGACGTCGGTCGACCGGTTGGGTCGACCGACGTGCATAGACGTGCGCGCCTTTGTGCACTAGGGAATCCGAGGGCTTGTAGGTGTTGCGGCATCGAGGAGAGATCCATTGGGATCTTGCATAGTGAAAATCCTTCGTGTGTCAAAGGCGGGGATGTAGAGTAAGTGTGCTCGAACCTCGAAACATACCTTTGTGTTTGCGATTGCCATTTCTCTCTCTCCCTTGTTTATATCTTGCATTCAGTTATTGTCTATCTTTATATGCTTGATATATTCATTTGTGCTTAATTGATATACTTGCGTGGGATTGTTGCTAACACTTGTATTCAACCAAGAGAGCCAACGCGGCACCTCAACCCATTCAAGGGGAATCTAGAGGAGTTTGTCCAGAGCCCTTCACGGGGAATTCGGCAACACTCTTTGGTTATACGTGGTGTTTAGTGTAAAAGATTTAATTAGGTCATAATTAGTTTTAGCTTCCGCATTATTAGGCATTAAGTGACCATTAGATTAGCCATCACCTATTCACCCCCCCTCTAGGTGAACTTACACCCTTGGGCCAACATCCTTTACATTTTATTTAAAATAAAAATCTTAAAACTTAAAAATTAGGCTTCAAGTCTTTTTGAAAATCTTCTCTTTCTCTTAACTTGAGCCAAACTTGATCTATGAGCTAGACTTCTCTTTGATTACTTAATGCGATCTTGAAGCGCAAGCTCCTTAATCAACATGTGCTAGATTCAAAAACTGACTCCGAATCTTTTATTGAAGGTAAACACCGACTAAGATCTTGAGTGAATATTTGAAACTTATTAAATACAAGATCATTAGTACTATAACTACATGATTTAATCATTATCAAAACTAGGATAATGAGCCTTTGGGCCAACAATCTCCCTCTTTTTGATGATGACAAAACGCATGGAGTTATATATATGCATGGATTAAAGATTAAGCTTCATAAAAGCTCTCCCTTAACTCATGCATTGCAAGAACATAGAGATATTCAATGAAGCACATTAATAAAATTTTAAATAAAATAAACATATATGCATAAACAACAAATATTAAACATACATGTATAAATTCTCTCAATTCTTCTCCTCATTTTTGTCAATACATCAATAAAGGAGTGAAGAAAAACAAACAAAAATGAATATGCGATATAAATTCATGAAGAGGAGAGACATTTAGTTAGCTCCCCCTGCATGCATGCATTACATGGAAAAGGGATGACTAAGCTCTAACCCATATAAGCATAATATACAATGTATAGACGGAGATGTTAAGCTCCCCTACACACGTGTACTATATAAGAAAAAGAGGTCAAGCTCTTTTTTATAAAATATACTCAATATGAATCTATACATAGAGGAGATATTAAGCTCCCCTTGCGTATAAGCAATACAAGTCAAAACAAATTTTGAAAACTACTTAAAATTTTTTGATACCATTTAAAATTATTAAAGAAAAAAACAAATTTTGATACATCTTGTAATCAACAAAATCATATTTTATTAAACCAATAAACATAAATATTAAGATACCAATTGAAGATTTTGATATCACTTGAAATCAACAAACAAATATTGATAAATCAATGAAATTATTTTAAGTCAAAGAATTTTTCTTCCCTCCTTTTTGACATGATGCATAACCTAGTAAAAGATATCAACATTTAGAACTAAATTAAACTTAGCATAAATTAATTTGTAAAGAATATGTACTTTTAATCTAGCATAAGAAATTATATAAATGTATGTATGATCAATTTAATTATCAACTGAAATATGATGCATACATATATAGAAAACATAAGTATACAAAATGATATAGCAAAGGAATCATGTGTATAACAATAACATCCACTCTATCATATACATGTTTATGAGATATTCAATAAGAGCATACAAGACATGGTCACCGAACCAACCGCTCTTAAAGGGTAGAAGTTTTCAAAAAATAAAGTTTTAAAAATAGTTATAAATTGAAAACACTACCAAGTGAAGAATAAATAACTAGTTTAAAATAATTTTTGAAAAACTAGTTAAATATTCTTCAAACATGAAACCAAATTATATATCTCTTGAAACATGCTAATTTACACAAGAATTGACACTCGAAATACTTAAAGCATATATATAAGCTCATGAAAAATAAATCATAAGTAAACATAAAGGTGAGTGTACAAGAATCATGAAATCACAATAAACATGGAGATACGACAATGTTGCTCAGTTTAAAATTCATATGAAACTCTTTTTCATAAATATGATATATCACATAATCATGCAAGAATTATCAGAACTAGGACATACAATGTACAATTAAATATAAATTGAGCATACAAATGAAATAAAATATATGTAACATTAAGAGCACGTGTATCTCAAGAATTGTACATATATAACACAAGTTTTAACAAGATTTGCATATCAACATGATATAGACATATAAATCAACATATGCTTTAAAATAAAGCATAAAAACATAGATCTATCAAAAGAAATAAGCATGTAAATCCATTTAAAAACATAAAGAAAGTTTTTTAAAAATACATGCATAACATAATAACTTATCAACTCATCCTTAAGGACAAAACAATACATGATAAAGTCTAGGTTACTACACAAGCATATAAACATAAAAACATTTTAAAATGGAGGATGAAATGATTACCAAATCCGATGTAGCCAATTCATTTCTTTAAAACAGGGCGGTCCTCCCACCTAATTCCTTGATAGTGATGCATCAAATGGGTGTGTACTTCAAACTCTAAATGCATCTACTACCAAGGTACCATTCCTCTCACATTTTGTAAGAGCCCACACCTACATCAAATATAAGAGGTGGAGATTTTGATACCCATATCTTTTTGGGTCCATGAGGGGTTAAAAACAATTGAAACCCAAACATTTTTATTTACAAAATTTAAAAAAATTAATCTATCAAAATAAATTTTTGCAAGATGGCCTTTGCGGCCACAATATACATGTGTACACTCTAGCATACATAGAGGAATGAGTGTGATCATGGTGTGCATATGTATGCCATGGGGTATGTGCATGAATATGTGGGACTTGTTTCTTGCCAACATAGATTCCAATCTATTATGATTAAATGCACATTGGCTCAAAATGGAGCCCAAACAATCAATATTATTTTTCAACATACAAATATTATCATTAATATTGGAAGAAGAAACATGAGAAACAAAATTCTTTTTCTTTTTAGAAATAGAAATATTTTTTCTTTCAAAATTTCTTTTTCAAAGACTCGTTAGGCTTCAAAACAAAATCCTTTTGTTTTTCAACCTTAATTTTCTTTTTCAAAGATTCATTTTCTTTTGAAACACTTTCAAGTTTATTTGAAAAGAATCTTTTTCTTTTAAAACAAGATCATTTTTATTTAACAAATAATTATTTTCTTTCTTCAACTTCTCATTTTCATCTTTTAATAAACCATATTTGGTCTCCAACCTGAACAGCCCAATACACGATCTGTTGGCCCAAAGGCCATTAGCCCTAAGTTTTGATGATTACAAACCATATGAAGTTAGGAATTAACAAGATTGTTTTAAATAAAGTTTCAGGTAAAAACATAGGTTGTTTGACGGCTCCTACACATGACTCACATTTGGAAGCCGCGAAGATTTAGATCCCAGAGCCTAGCACACTAGAAGAGCTCAAGGATCAATCAAATAAGTTGAGAAGACTATACAAGATTTGTATCTTTACATTTTTCCTTTTAGTTAGGATTTATAGTCTATTTGTCAAAACCGAGATGATAGAATTTGATAACCTTGGGATTGCCATACACACATTTGATATTGCTTCATGCTTTCAAACAAAATTTTATTACAAAATTTCTTACCAAGTTTCAGAAAAACAAAGTTTGGAAAATCGGTTTTTGAAAAAACAAGTTTTTCGAAAACGATTTTTAGTTTAGAAAAAGAATTTTTATCAAGATATAAGTTCAAATTATTTTGGTGTTGATCTATGATCACACTCCGGTCTTTCCAAGCCCTAGAACTTGATTTTGTATCTACCCGTCTAAAGAAAATTTATCGAAAAATTAAACACTTCAAAAGTTTTTTAAAACTGTAAAATTTGGCATTATCCGGTCGACCGCACGGTCGACCGCTAGCAGAGTAGAGCTGCTCTGTCGGTCGACCGGGCAGTCGACCGACATGCACCAATGCACATTGTGCATATCGGTCGACCAGCAGAAAGAGCAGAGCTCTCTGTTTGTTCTGGTCGACCGGTCCGGTCGACCGACAGAGAGTGGTCACTCTCTGTTTGGGACTTCGGTCGACTGCCCGGTCGACCGCTATCCCAACGGTCAGAAATCCGACCGTTGGCGATCGACCGGCCCGGTCGACCAACAGCAGTCAGAGTCTGCTGACAGATTCCAACTGCTATATTTTGGTTTGTCTTTTGTTGGGGTTTCTCCCAACGAATATTTTGGCTTGTTTAACCCTGTTTTCATCTCCTATAAATAGTGGGAGTGTTATACAACTAAAATACAACATTTACAAGAGTAAAATCAAATTTTCCAAAGTTTAGCCTTTTAGCAAAATGAATTTTCTTGAGCCAAAATCTTCAATCCTTTGTGTTTTAGCTTGAAGCTTTCTCTTCCACTTCTCTACTTATTTTAACACCACACAATCCCTAAAGTTTCATCTCCTCATCTTGATTATAGGATTGTGCATGTAAGCTTTGTTTGTGGTTAAGTGTTGATCACTGTTTCCTCATATTGAGAAGTTATGGAGGTTGCGGCCTCAAGCGAGCTAGTGAGCTCTAAGTCGGTGTTGCGGCACCGTGAGAGAAGACAAGTGTATCCGAAGAGTCTAGTGAGAACTTGTATTGACGATCTGGTAGGATCAAGCATAGTGGAAATCCTTCATCAGGTTGAAGGCAGGAACGCAGAGCAGTGGCTCGAACCTCGAAATATATTCTCGTGTTTGCGATTGTCCACTTATCTCTAAACTCTCTCTCCTTTACTTGCAATATTATTTGTTTATTTCCTTGCAAGTTTTAATATTGTTATTGTTTATTGTTAATTAATTTTTAATCTGCATTATTTGTCACTTAGTATAGCAATCACCTATTCACCCCCCTCTAGGTGATTTCACGATCTCCTCATGTCTCCGAACAAGATTGTGTAAGCTTGATTAACACCGACCTATAAGAGTTCTTAACTAACAAATGGAAGTTAGAACTACTCCATACCTCTCCTCTTACTGTGAACAAGTAGGATGCCAGTTGGTGACGGTCCATTCAGTCCATTGCTGACTAGGGCCAGTCTCGCCACTCTTCCTGCCCGACAGTCAGATTTCGATCGACTATCGATTCGAGCCCCTGTCAAGACTTACAAAAAGTGCAAAGCACGAAACTTGCCAGATCTTCCTTTTAGCATCATCAACATGATAGGAAGAGGATGTGAACTGTTCAGGGGCAGATGAGGAAGATGGGATACTAACTCCCCTTCATTCAGTTCCCCAGATTCAGAGTATAGCCCTGACTTGGGCCAAGTCTTGTAGGACAAGAAGGTGCGTTTCGAGGCACAAGATCTAGGGTAGCAATACCCTATAATTATGAACAATCATCCTTTTCAACTGGGGTAATGTCAGCAAAACCATTGAAAAGTCTCTTCCAATGGTCTGATGATGAGGAGGAAACTAGTGGATATACCTCTTCAGTAACGGTCAGCTCTATACAAACAAGCAGAGTATCAGCTAATATGGTCGATAGCAGTAATGATGACCTTCGTCGATGGATGGAGGCTCAAGAGCAGACCTCCAAGCCCAGTAAAAGCTTTGGATAATATCCAACAAATGTTAGCTCAACTCCTCACTAGCCAGAATAATAATGATATCGGAAGTAATCATAATGAGGAGGAGCATAACGATGATGAACAACCTAAGAGTGACAAGTCAAAGGAAAAATCTTCCATCGATACTGAAGTTCTTAAAGGCATCCTAGCTCAGATCGCATCCTTAACTCGGAGGGATGAACTAAAGAAGGCAGACATGACTCGTCCTTACCTACTTAAATGGGATTCAATGCCATATCTGCTAAAGTTTAAGCCACCTACGTTACATATGTATGATGGTAAAAGCTCACCAAACTAGCATACCTATTACTTCCGGTCCCAGACTGGTAATGTCATAGATAATGATGCTATTATGGCTAAATTATTTATTGGTACTCTCAAAGGAGTAGCCTTCGATTGGTTCAGAAGCATTCCATGAGGTTCCATTAATTCTTGGATTGATTTAGAAACTCGGTTCCTTTCTTGCTTCTATGAGGATGACACTAAGGTAACCATGGATAAACTTCTTTCCACCATACAGAAGAAAAGGGAATCGGTTCGTGATTACATTGAATGGTTCAAGAACCTGTCTCTGATGTGTCTAGTAGGGCTGCCATTGCCCATGTTATTGCAGACATGTAGACATAATGTTCGCGATTCGAAATTCATGAAAAACTCCATCGTTGTTGAATCACGTACAAGTTATAAAACCTAAACTTACTAAAATCTTTTTGGCAAAGTGTGTAGTGGCAAGTATAGGATCGAATCCATAGAGACTTGTTCTTAAAAGTTTATATTAAAAATCTCACTTTTATCTTATTCTAGTTGAGAAATCCCTTGGATGAAGGTTGGAATTTTGTTTTTTTAAATAAATAAATAAATAAAGATCTTGAAGAAGAAAGCAAAAGAAAAATAAAAATATGAAGAAAGCAAAAGAAGAAAGAAATACCAACCTTTTTGCGAAGATTTGAATACCCAAAATAAGAAAAAAAGAATTAAAAGATTGGTACGAAGGGAAGAGGAAGATGAACCAGTGAACTTATTTCTTATCGTCGCCTTGTTGTCTCTCTCCTCCAAGCGATGCTGAAACAAAAGAAGCTAATAAAAGAAAGAGATGACTTCATGGAATCAAATATGAAAGAAAAGAATAGCAAAAAAAAAAAGAGAAAATTAAAAAACTTAGACTAAACGCTGCAAGATCGTGAAGAAGAATTCTAAATTTTATTCCATAAGCATCAAATGCAAAGCTCTTGACCTCCCCAATCTCGCATAATAACGCTCAAAACTTTTTTTTCTAGCTTTTGAGCCCTCTGGTGTCCCCTCATCTCTCAATGAATATAGGTATTTATAGGAAAAATAATGATAAGGGAGAGTGTAGGGAGATAGGAAGAGTTGGATATTTTTGAATTTCAATCTTCCCCTTATCTCCAAACTGGATTTATCTAGAATTCTATTCTGCAGCTTGACGAGTGTTGATTGTTAAATATTGCTTAACAAATGATAGAATTTGAAACAGTGATCAACATAAGAGTTGTAGCTCTTTAAATCTTCTTTCTAGATCATATTGAATAATCAGATTTGAGATTTGGTAGCAAAAGTTATGATTCAAATACTAAATGTATCCAGTCAGAATCTGAGTCAAACTTGCTTTATCCATCCGTTGATCTTCTCTGTATTTGATATTATCCTTGGTTGATCTTTAGCTAACCAAAATGAATTTATAGAAATCTGAATTTTACCGGTTTTCATTTGGTGTTATCTTTTTGATTTGCTCGATCATCCGCTGAATATTTCCCCAATCCTGATTTGTTCTAGCTAGATCTGGAATCATCCTCTGCTAACCAAATAGATCCAGTTAAATCTAATTTTAACTGGTATTTATTTGGTTTAATCCTCTTTCTCTTCATTATATCTTCTACAAAATAGATATTTAAGACAAAAAAATTAGCAGATTATTACACGATAAATGTAGGAGTGTAATGAAAAGAATGCAAAATATGTGTACGATCACACCCCCACACCTATCTTTTGCTCTTCTCGAGAAAAAACAAACTAACCTAAGATTTTTATTGGATCACTTTCGCAGGTTACGCGATTGCACTTAGCATGTGCAACAAGCCTTTAAACCTCTAGGTTACCCCTGGAGGAGGAGTTGTAGTCTCCTGAGGGTTTTCAGTGGATTACACCCACAAAATCCATAAAGAAACGAAATTAGTATTTTGAAAATACATTTTGAAAAGAAGAGAAACTATTTGAAGTGTTTTTACAAGTATTAATCAACTTGTAAGTTATAAGAATATCGAATTATTCATCCCTAGACTTAGCCTCTATTCAATATTTGTTATCAATTAAGGTTAGGAATAAATTGTATTCTCATCTAGTCTATTATTTTACCCTAAATCATATGCATCTTATGACCGTGAATATTTTGACTAAAGGTTCTTCAACTCTAACTCTTATGCCTTATTTATATATATAAGGGTGGTAATATTCCTTAGCTTTCTTAGGCTTTCTAATTTGCCCATGTAATGAGCCTTAGTCGGTGACTCCCAAGCCGGACGGTTTTAGGCTTTCTAAAATACCTCAAGGACTTAGGACTCAAGCAAACAAGGCCCAAAACTAAGGATTTATTTGGTGATATGAACCACTTTTAGGCGTGAATAATCATGCTTTATGAGGCAAAAAAATCCAGCTTAATCAGAGGATTCTTATTATATAATATATATATTTTTCTTCTTTTCTTTTCTTTTCTTTTATTTTTTTTGGAAGGCATAAGAATCTTTGTTTTTCAACGCTAAGTATGTAAAAAGATGCATATTTTATCAAGGTAAAAATCAAGACTAGATTACTTTTTCAATTTTTTCTCCTATCCCTAGAAATTAAACAAATATTTTTATTTCAACCAAGTATAAGAAATCCTAATTATGGTTCTCTTATTCCTTAAATTAACTTAATTTCTTGCAAAAATAAGTCAAAGTATTATTTTTCCTTCCAAAAAGTTTTTTTTTGTAACAAAGAAAATTTTTTTATATACTTTTTATTTTTTTAATCTTTTTTTTTATTATTTGTTTTCCATTGATTTGCAAAGGGGAAAACTTACAATAAAAAGTTGAAGAGCTAAATTATAAGTATTTTAAAAGATTACAAGTAGATCTCCTCAGAGATTCTGGAGAAGTGTGCCGATAGGAGTCTGGTCAGCGCGTGACTACTTTGTCCCTTTGACGATGCGAGCGATGAGATTCCCTTCTCGCCTGGTTTGGGGAATCAGAGAACAGAAAGTGGGTAGAACCCTCTTACTACTTCTCAAAACTGCCTTCAATTAGGAATTCCTTCTCACCTGGTTTCGGAGATCCCTTAAGAAGAAAGTATTAGGGTATCAGCACCCTGAATAGAGAAGCAATTCTCTAGAAGTCTCTGAATTCTTGTGCGCACGGTGCGTCGTGAAGAAGTCTCTGCTTGTGGAGTCCTCTCTCTCTTTGCCGGGCTCTCTTTCGCATGTGCGTGGTCTCCCCTTCTTGTGCCCCTGGTGGGCTATTTATAAGGAGAGTAAGGGTATAATTGTCCCTTGAAAATATAAAACAGATTGAATCAAATCCATTTAAATCTGGAAAGTAGCCTTGCTGCGATGCTAGGATCAGCTTCTGCGAAGCTAGAAATGGCAGATCGGTTGATCTTCTTGATCCGTTTTGATTCTTTCCATATAATTGAAAGATCTTTCCTGATTCTCTTACTCGTTTTAGAAGAGTCAAGAGATTGTAGCAATCAACTGCCAAATTTGATCTCAGATTTGATCTTGATTGGATTTGATCTTGATCCCGATTAGATCTGATCTCATCTGGAGATTTGATTGGTCAAAAATTGACCATAGCAGACCAGCCGCGTTGCTGCCCGCTTTGAACTCACAGCGGAGCTGGAGGCAGTATTTGGCGAAGTCAGAAGAAAGCTCTTCGGCGGAGCTAGATGTCGTCTGTGGCGAAGCTACCGCATACCCTTTCTGCGCAGTTGTGTGTGGCTTCAGGTGGAGCTAACTTCTCTGCAGAGTTACGCTTCAGCAGTTCAGGCGAAGCTATAAGTTAGCTTCCTGGCAGAGCTTTGAATGGCTTCAAGGCGAAGTTGGATGATCTTAGCCTCTCAGGTGAGGCTATCCCTTTGGGCTCATGTGATGCTAAGTGCTAACATCTTAGACCTGCTGAGGTCTGTTTAGAGGCAATCCGGGCTTACTGTCTGCTTGATATATCAGTGGAGTCCAAGTTGCTTCCTTGTCCCTCGGATATGGGTGAAAACTGGTCATCAGATTGTCTGTCACTCGTCTTTTATAAATATTAACAAGTTTAGATATTATTCAAGCCAGTAAGAATCTTATCTTTTTTAAGTGTCAATAAGACCCCCTTCAAAGTTTTCGAAAGTCTGCAATAGCTCAGACTTCAAAATACTTTGAATTGCTTTGATTGGTGGTATGTGAAGTACGAACGTCGCCATGGTGGTTGAGTTCAGCTTCGCTTTTAATCCTGCTTTGGGATAGATTCGCCGAAGAACCATGTAGATTCACGTCTGGGTAGCTTCGCGTCTGGGCTTCCCAGAATAAGTTCGCTTTGGAACACCTATTTCTTTCCCGAAGCCAACTGCTGTGGGCTGGTTACGAGAAAGATTACTCCTTCTCTCGCATTGATCGAGGGAGATATTCTCCCCTTGTGCATTTTTGAGGGAGGATATTCCCTTTTTCAAGGCGCCATAAATGCCTTTGTGAGGGAGACGCTTCTTCCTTTGCACGGTTCCAAGGGAAACTGTCCCTTTTCTCAAGGCACAATAAATGCCTTAAATGAGCTTGTGCTTCCACGCTTGAGGCGGCAATGCTCAGGCCATGAGGCCTATAAATAGGACACCTGGGGTCCTCTGAAGAGAAGTGATCTGCTCTTTTTCTCTTTTCTTAGTTGAGAGAGATACTCAGATCTCTGAACTAGTGGGGATGCCCACTCTGGTTATTACCCGGCCAAGGACCGGTAAGTCTCGGTCATCCAGAGGCTTTGCCAATGGACTTTAGGGAGTTTATCTCCCTTAATTTAGCTTTAACAGCTGCCTCAGGGATTGATTTTCCTTGTCCTTCTGCAGAGAAGGGTTTTAGCCCAGCTTCGTAGCGAAGTTATCATTTTGACTTGATCAAAGAAAGATCATTGTATGTGTGTTAAGCTCGCCATTTAGGCAAAACTTGGGACTTAGTCTCTTCAAAGTTGAGCCAGTCTTACCATATAGGTAGGGCTAAGACTGCGTCCCTCAGGATCAGTTTGGCTTAGCCATATAGGCGAGGCTAGAACTTGGCTTATGCTGAGCTAGCCCATCATCACTGTGCAAGCGAGGCTATCCTCTGCTTAACTGAAACTGGAATTCATTATTAAACTGCAACTGAATCGGATTTAAATTGCTTCGCTCCAAAGAATTTGACTTAGCATTTCCTTTGACTTACTGCTAACTTATTTCAGTTTGCATCGCAGTGAGCTATGTTCGCCAATCTTGTCACTTGATGAAAGAGATCAAGAAGTTGCCTCTTGCTTTTCCAGTTGAAACTTTAATTTTAAGCAGGAGGAACAAACTGGGGCAGCCGATGTGCGTTCCAGAAGAGGTTGGCAGTCGCTTATCTGAGATGATCCACTTCGAGGCGAGGCTGGTAGCCGCTTATCCGAGATGATCCACTTCGGGAAAGCGGACGTCACATGTGAGGTCGCGGATCTTCCCATTGCCAATTTTCATCAAGGAAGATCCAACCTGCTGGTGGCGATCAGTCCTTCGCCAGTTTTGATCAAAGAAGATCCAGCTTCCTGGTGGTACAATCTGCCATTATGCGAAGGATTGCGGCCTTGTCCTGGTGGCACCATCTGTCCTGATGGCACAATCTGTCCTGGTGGCACCTTCTGCCATTATGTGAAGGATTACGGCCTTGTGCAGGAGGAAGGCCTTTCATGTCCAGTTGGTTTGGCTTGGAAGTAGATAGGACCACTTGTATGCCTTTTGAGCAAATGACTCTGTTGTATAAAACACAACCTTGATGTAGTAGTATCATGAATGTATCTTCCCTTTTAAATCAATAAAAGTTCAGTTTCTGCTCATCTGATTTTGCTTCTCCTTCACTTGAATTAGGCGGCGGAGTTTAGACTTCATACAAAGTTGAATACAGGATTCCATCTGAAACAGGAACGCGCTCCAGCGAAATTAGTATTTCCGTGAAGTTCGGACTGTGCTTTTGGCGGAGCTATGGCAAGCTTTTCGGCGAAGTTAGCGATACGTCGCGTGAAGTCGGCACTTGACTCGTGGTGAAGTTAACCTTTAGTGGGGCTGAATCAGCGCTTTTTGGGAAAGCGCTTCAGGCGCCGTTTCAAATTAATTTGAAATGACAGCTTTTACTGTTTTCGAGGCGTCGTTTCAGGCGATCATTAGCCTATAAAAGCCCCATCGGGCTGTCTTATCCAAGGCTGAACCGGTGCGTCTTGAAGAGACTGCGCGGCTTGAGTAGCTTAAGGCTCAGAGTGACGAACTCTCGCGGCAAGAGTCAGCTCAGAAGGCAATCTTGGTTGAAGTTGAAGCTCGCTTGACCCAGACGGTGAGTTTTAATGAAGCTGAGCTAAGGTCGCAGGCGCTTGTCCAGGCTGCTGATGATAAGAAGACAAGGCTGGCCTTTCTTGAAGAACGAATCAGATCTTATGACGCACGCTCATAGCTTGTAACATATGTGCCTCCATGTATCCCTTCCTTTTTGGAATCAATAAAAGTAATTTTGTTCTGACTCCCTGTCGAATCTCCAACTTGTTTTATCTGCCGAGTTATCGTTTCCAAGTTGTATTGCAGCCACTTGAGAACATAGTCCTTGCTGGATTGACTAGTGAGACTTGGCTATCTGCCAGTTCAGAGGTCGCAGTGACATAACCGATTGAGAAGCCACCAGGCTCAAAGTAGGTGATACTTGTTTTTTGTAAATGTCAACAAGTATCGAGACCTGTCTTTTGTAAATGTCAATAGGCTCAAGTTGAGACTTTTCTTTTGTAAATGTCAACAAGCTCAAAATTGAGACTTGGCTATCTGCCAGTTCAGAGGTCGCAATGACATAATTGGTTGAGAAGCCACCAAGCTCAAGGTTGGTGATACTTATCTTTTGTAAATATCAATAAGTATCGAGACCTGTCTTTTGTAAATGTCAACAGGCTCAAGGTTGAGACTTGTCTTTTGTAAATATCAACAAGCTCCAAATTGAGACTTGGCTGTCTGCCAGTTCAGAGGTCGCAATGAAATAACTGATTGAGAAGCCACCAAGCTCAAGGTTGGTGATACTTATCTTTTGTAAATATCAATAAGTATCGAGACCTGTCTTTTGTAAATGTCAACAGGCTCAAGGTTGAGACTTGTCTTTTGTAAATGTCAACAAGTTCGAAATTGAGACTTGGCTGTCTGCCAGTTCAGAGGTCGCAATGACATAACTGATTGAGAAGCCACCAAGCTCAAGGTTGGTGATACTTATCTTTTGTAAATGTCAATAAGTGTCGAGACCTATCTTTTGTAAATGTCAACAGGCTCAAGGTTGAGACTTGTCTTTTTTAAATATCAACAAGCTTGAAATTGAGACTTGGCTGTCTGCCAGTTCAGAGGTCGCAATGAAATAACTGATTGAGACGCTACTAAACTCAAGGTAGTCCTTGTCGGACTGAAAGAGTGATACTTATCTTTTATAAATGTCAATAAGTATCGAGACCTGTCATTTGTAAATGTCAACAGGCTCAAGGTTGAGACTTGGCTTTCTGCCAGTTCAGAGGTCGCGATGACATAACTGGTTGAGAAGCCACCAAGCTCAAAATTATAGTGAAATTTGGGAAAAGGTCTCGTTTTCACGGGGAGAAACGAGGAAATCACTGTCATAGGTTTAATGTTAACGTAACAACGAAATGTTTATGTAGTCTTACCATTCTATGGATGAGAATTGGTAAGTGATTTTAGAGAGGGAATCAAATGGGAACAGGTCCCTTAGGATTTTTAGCAAATTCTCAGCTGTCAACGGGTTTGATATGCCTTTACCAACTACCGTTTGAGTCGGTCTAGCCATGCTATTCCCCTCAGCATGATGAGCTGTCGAGGACTTATGTTGGGCTTAAAGGCTAACATTTTCCTCTATCCTTAACCGTTAAGAATGTTGAATCATTTGGTTAACGTATTTGTAACCTTGATTCTCCTTCGGGACAACCAGTGTATGACCAGGTTCCTACTGGTTTATGGTTGTTTGATCTCGCTTGGAGAAAGAGAAAGGCTCTCTTTGCATGTATCTTGGATATGAAGGTCTTAATTAGAGGTAAGGTGTTAACTTGATCATAAGAAGGGTCCCTAATCAATGATAGTACTTCTTTAAGAACTTGCCATTGATCGGCATCATGAGTAAATCGCCATCTGAAGTCATAAGACGGTATGCTCCGTTTGAATAGACTGTTTCTATTACAAATGGTCCTTCCCATTTAGGCTGAAATTTGCCTTTGGTCTTGTGCGTCATAATCATCGGTCGTCTGATGGCTAAAACCAAATCTCCTTTCAGGAAGACTCTTTGCTTGACCTTTTTATTGAAGGCTTTTGAGATTCGAGCTTGATACAACTCGATGTGTTGCTGAGCTTGAAGTCACTTCTCATCTAAGGCTTCGAGCTCTTGGAGACGCAACCGATCATTGTCATCTTATGTGATCTTAGTCATTAAAGCGACTCGCAACGGCGACATCTAGATTTCCAACAGGATGACCGCTTCACACCCGTACACTAGGGAAAAAGGTGTATTGCCTGTCGGTGTTCGAACCGTGGTTCGGTAGGCACAAAGACATTCACCAAGCTTTTCGTCCCAATCTCGCTTATTTGGGAGATGAACTTCTTGAGTAACTTGATGATTGTTTTGTTGAATGCTTCAGCCAAGCCATTAGCGGCGTGATTATAGGCAGTTGAAGCCACATTCTGAATTCGGTATTTATTGCAGAACTGATAGAATACCTGGCTTATGAATTGGGGACCATTATCATGGATGATCCACCTAGGGACACCAAATCGATGGATGACATGGTGTTTGATGAAATTAACCACATTACAGGTTTTGACTTCAACCAGTGGTATAGCTTCCGCCCATTTTAAAAAGTAATCGGTTATTGTCAGGATAAACCGGTGTCCTTTTGTCGAAGAGGGGCTGATTGACCCTACGACATCGATTCCCCATGCTTCAAATGGCCATGAAGAAACAGTTGGGTGGAGCAACTCTGAGGGCTGGTGTATGAAGTCCGCATGAATCTGGCACGCTTTACACCTCCATGCATATTGGATGACATCAGCTATCATGGTTGGCCAATAGTATCCAAGCCTATGCAATCTGTCTTTAATTTTGGACCTGGCTGATGAGCTCCGCAAATGCCGTCATGTACTTCTTTAAGCACTTCCTGTGCCTCTGAATTAGAAAGGCAACGAAGGAGGACACCGTCATATGAACGACGGTAAAGTATCTTCAAACTTGGATCGTAGTAGAAACGGAGAGACCTTCGTCTTATAGATGCTGCCTCATTAGGATCGTCTGGCAGCAGACCATATAGAGCATAGTCGATGAGAGGGAATCGCCAATCTCTCAGCTCAAGATTCGTCGAGATATTATAGACCTCTCAGGTTTATGACATGTGCTTAGAGCATACAAGGTGTCGAGTTGCCACTGTGAGGTGATACTTGGTGTCGACCGGCAGGGCTAATGTTATTGCTAATGCAGCAAGAGCGTCCGCCCTGGTATTCTGAGATCGAGAGACGTACCCGATGTAAAAGCCTTCAAATAGATTAGCTAATTCGATGGCCGTGTGATAATAAGGCATCAGGTCTTCGTGGTGGACCTCATATTCGCCTTTAACCTGATTGATAATCAGTTTTGAATCGCCGTAAGCTTCAAGGTATCGTACCCCCATTCCGTGGGCGAGCTGAAGGCCAATGAGCAGAGTATTATATTCTGCTACATTGTTGGAGCATGATTCCGTCAGAGAGAATGCTCTAGGAAGGACATGATTCTGTGGGGAGATAACACAACCCCCACGCCGGCAATGATCTTGCCCTTAGGGCCTATTCGTGATGCTCCATCGAAGAACATCTGCCACACTTCCTCCTCTGAGGTTATATTAGACTCGAAGACTTCATCTGGAATATCTTCATGAAGTTTTGAGTTTTCTGGGACTGGATGAGCAGCCAAGAACTCTGTGAGGGCTTGGCCTTTAACCGCCTTCTGAGGGATAAAGATCATGTCGTATTGAGACAAAAGGAGTACCCATTTAGCTAATCTTGAATTCAATGATCCTGGCTTCGTCATGAGAAGACGCAAAGGATTTACTCTGGAGATGACATGTATGGTTTGCCCGACCAAATAATGTCGCGTCTTCTGAACGGCAAAGACAAGAGCTAAACACTCTTTCTCGATAGGATTGTAGTGAGATTCCACTCCTATCAGAGTCATGCTCAGATAATAAATGGCCTGTTCGTGGCCATTGTCGTCCTTTTGAGCAAGGAGGGCGCCAAGAGAATAGTCCATAGCTTTCACATAAAGCAAGAATGGTTTCCCTGATGTGGGGGCCACTAAGACTGGAGGTTTTGTAAGATATGTCTTGATATCCTCATAAGCTTTATGAAAAGCTTGATCCTATATGAAGGAAGCACCCTTTTTCATGAGTCGGGTGAACGGTTGACAGCGATCTGAGAGATTTACGATGAATCTTCTAATATAAGCCAGTCTACCTTGCAAGCCTCTAAGCTTTTTGAGATTCCTTGGTGGATGCATGCTCTAAATGGCTTTGACTTTGTCTGGATCAAGATGAATCCCTTTTGATGTAACAATAAACCCAAGGAACTTGCCACTTGACACTCCCAAGAAGGATTTCGTCGGATTCATTTTCAGTTGATGATGAGCCCGCATTATGTCGAACATCGTTTTCAAGTCACGAAGATGGTCATCCTTGTTGCGGCTTTTGACAGCAATGTCGTCGACATAGTATTCTATCGTTTTTCAGAGATGATCGCGGAAGTTTGTACTTATTGCCTGCTGATAGGTTGCTCCAGCATTCTTTAGCCCGAAGGGCATCACGGTGTAGCAGTATACCCCAAGGGTGTTCGAAACGAGGTATGCTTTTCGTCGTCAGGGTACATCTTAATCTGATTATATCTTGAAAAGCCGTCCATAAAAGACATTCTTTCGAATCCACAAGTATTATCAATCATGACATCGGTGATGGGCAGTGGGAATTCATCTTTAGGACAAGCCGTATTGGAATCACGGTAGTCGATACAGATCCGTATTTTCTCATTCTTCTTGAGGACTGGAACGATATTAGCAACCCAATCTGGATGTTGTTCCTCCCGAATGAATCCACATGCAATGAGCTTATGGACTTCAGCTTCAATAGCTTCCATAATGTTTGGGCGAAACCGACGTTGTTGCTGCTTGACTGGCTTGGCATCGGGCTTGATATTCAGACGGTGCATGGCTACTTACGGGTCAAGTCCGGCATGTCTTCGTAGTTCCATGCGAAGACGTCTATGTACTCCTTTACGAGTATTATCAGTTCTTCCTTTTCTGTAAGTGATAAGCTTCCACTTATAAAGATGGGCTTAGGGTGGTCTTGACTACCCAAGTTGACCTGCATCACCTTATCTTCGGTAGGTGGTTCGCGCAGTTCGAATCTTTTTTCCCATTTGAGATCTAATTGCTGGGCCCATGGTTCCTCATCGGTGGCTTCTGCAGGCTCCATTGACTGCTTGAAGTCATATTAACGGTGAGGTTTTCGAACATCATTCTCATACTAACATCTAAGTCCCACTCGGAGGATGAGGCTAATGTGATGGAATTGGTTCGTCATCTGTGAATTAAACCATTGCTGACGATGTGGGTGTAACGTATCCCAACCCCCTTCGTGTACCATTATAGTAATTTGCAGGCTTCCCTTTTGGCACAAAGTTACGCAGCAAACTACGCCTTCCTTTTCTAAAATTCAGGCCTTCTTCATGCTTTAGATCATATCCCATTTTCTTCATAATATGGCGCGCTGGTCGCGCGTAATGGAAGAATTGTGGAATGTCTATTTTGTGGAGAAAACCCTTTTAAAAATCTGGGAAAAACTGGCTCTAAGAGACTCCAAAACCTTGTGTGAAAACAATGACAAGACCCCCCAATTTATAGGCCAGAAAAATATAGCCGTTGGGATCTGTCAGTACTGCCGGTCGACCGGCCCGGTCGACCGCCAACGGTCGGATTTCTGACCGTTGGAGCCACGGTCGACCGGTGCGGTCGACCGAACTTTCCAGAGAGCACTGCTCTCTGGAGCGGTCGACCGGCACGGTCGACCGACCATCAGTACACACAGGCGTGCACGTTTGTGCACGTCGGTCGACCGGCCCGGTCGACCGACTTCAGGATTAGTCGACTAGTTAAGTCGACTAGTCAACTTGGCTGAAGCCTGAAACAGTTTTTTCTGGGATAAAAAGTTTATCTTTTTGGCTTATATAAAATTCTATAAAATACTAAAAAATCTACAAAAATAGTTTTACCAATATACTTGATATACAAACATGCTTGCACAAAATCAAGGCATGTTATAAAAGATTGGACTATTTTTGTAACTTGGAAATATTTGGCTCATGTTAAAAACTGTATTTTTCTAACACAATATTTTCCAAAACATATTTTTTTTTTTCAAATCTTCATCAAATACAAAACAAGATATACTTTTAAAGCATAGTGTGTATGGATATGATCCACTACACAATCAAGATGAAATATCTATGTTTTTGTCATAAAGCTCTAAACTTGGTTTTGGTTGAAAGATAAGTATATGGGAAATACCAAAAACAAACTTATATTTTTCCAAAATGAAAGTCTTTTCTAAATCTGAAAATTCTTTTATGAAAAGACAAGTAAATCAAGAGTGTGTGTGTGATATCTACTTGAGCAATCCACCAACTATCTATCCTTTACATTTTTTTAACTAAAACAAAAACAAAATCTTATACCTAGACACAAGTCTTCATCTTCTTGAAGTCTTCACTTGAAGGCTTCTCATCTTCTTGACTTGGTCCAAGCTTGATCCAAAGCTCCTTGGATCACACCATGCTAGCTCCAAATCTTGACATTTTATCCTTTGTTGAGCTATGCACCTACTAAGATCTTGATAATGAATCTGTCACTAATTAAACACAAGATCATTAGTAAATATAACTTCATGAGTTGATCATCATCAAAACTAGGGTGATAGGCCTTTGGGCCAACAGCTCGTGTATAGTAATACGAGCTGGAATATTGGCCAAATGAGCTAATATGTCAAAACGAAAGGGCGTGTAAAGCCCTGTGCCTGAAGGCTTTTTAACACATGGTCGAACCGGACTTCCTTAGGCTTCTCCTTTCCCTTGGTTGGAACTGGAGCGGATGCTGATACTTGTACTGTCGTTGTTTGCTGTTGTATCTCGTTAGTAGCTTTCTCGTACTTTTTTAAGTATGATTTCCCGGATTGAGTACCTGTCGGCTGAGGTACATCGGCCTGCATTGCGCAAGCGTGCTTTTCTCTTTCTGAATCACTGAGGGAAGCTGACGTAAGATTGTCATCGTCCGGTAGGAGGGAAATGACAATGCAAAATTTACCCTTTGACTTGGACTTCTTTGAATCCCACTGTACGTCTTGGACAAGGTCTGGGTGTATCCACATGACTCCCCTGTCTCCAATGTCAAGGGAACAAGACCTCTATTATCTTGAGTTTTAGCCGCAGGATGTTTGACTTCCAGCCGTGGCACAGGGACTGGATAGGTCCCGTCAGGAACTGACCTTTGGGGTTTTGCCGAATTTGAGGGTCACCATATTGGCAGTGACTTTCTTCTGCTCTACCTTCAGTGTCAGGACTCCAGCGTCGATCAAGGCTTGGATTCTGTTCTTGAGGACATAGCACTTGTTGGTAGAATGGTGAATCATCTTGTGGTAGAGACAGTATTTGGGATCGTTCGTGCGTCCTATCTCATTGAGACGTCGAGCCTCTGGTAGCTTCATTTTATTCCCTTTGTGGAGTAAATGGAATATTGTGACCACCTGATCGTCTCTGAAGGAATACTGTTTTGGAGGGAACTTAGACTCCTGATTATTGAAGCCGCTCTTCTTGGCTTTCGACTGTACGTCCCCGGATAATTCAATGGACATAGTCTCTTTCCCTTTGGCTTGAGAAGACTGCGCCATGTTGCTACGTCCTTTATTGTTCATACCCTATTTGCTTTTAGGGGTAGATGGTTCGAACTTTTTACCCGACTTTTCGGCTATCTCAGCTTGTTCGACCAATTCTTTTTAGGTGTGGGCTTTGACAGCCCCCATGCGAACTTCTACTTGGTCCAAGAAGTTGTGCCTGCATGTCTGTAAGAGCATGGGTAATGGCATCCCTGCTGGGCACATCAAAGACAAGTTTCTGAATCGCTCAATATAGTCACGGACAGATTCGCCCTTCTTCTGCACGGTGGAGAGGAGCTTGTCCATGGTTACCTCGGTATCGTCCTCATAGAAACGAGAAAGGAATCGGGTTTCCAGGTCGATCCAGGAATTGACAGAGCCTGGAGGGAGATTCGGAACCAATCAAATGCCACCCCCTTTAAGGTGCCGATGAACAGCCTAGCCATGATAGCATCATTGTCTATAACATTACCGGTTTGAGACCGAAAATAGTAGATGTGCTGGTTTGGCGAGCTCTTTCCATCATAGGTATGCAATGTTGGTGGTTTGAACTTCGGTGGATATAGCACTGAATCCCACTCCAACGGGTAAGGACGGACTGTCCCTACTTTTTTTAATTCATTCCTCTGAGTTAGGGATGCGATTTGAGCTTGAAGGCCCTTAAGGACTTCAGCGTCTAAAGAGGAACCCTCCTTGGATTTCTCCGTCTTCGGCTGGTCATTGCTAGGATGTTCCTCCTCTCGTGATTGCTCCCGGCATCATTGTTATTCCGGTTACTGAGGAGTTGAGCGAGCATCTGTTGAATGTTGTCCAGAGCCTCTTGCTGAGTTTTGAAAGTTTGTTCCTGAGCTTCCAAACGTCGACGATGGTCATCGTTAGCATTATCAGCCATATTGACTGATGCTCTGTCTGTTTGTATTGAACTAATTATCGCCGAAGAGGCATACCCACTGTCTTCATCTTCTTCATCAGATGACTGGACTGATCTTCTCCTTGGCTATGGCGAGGCTACTGCCATTGAGGAGGACGGCTGTTCATAAGTGTAGGGTATAGCAACCCTAGATCTGGTGTTTCGGAAAACACCCTCTTCATGCACCAAGACTTCGCCTAAGCTTGGGCTGTAATCTGGATCTGGGGAGTTGTAGGGAGTATCGTCAGAAGCTTGTCTGCCCCTGCGCAGCTCTTGTCCTCTCCCGGTCATGTTGACGGATGCGGAGGGTAGGTCTCGTGAGACGCTCCTTTTATGATGTTTCACCGGGGCTTGTACCGACAGTCGATCAAACACTGATCGTCAGCCTGGGGAAGTGGCGAGGATTAGTCCCAGCTAGCAATGGACTGAGTGGACGGTTACCAGCTGACATCCCACTTGTTGACAACAGGAGAAGTAGTTTGAAAAGGTTCCGACTTTCGTTTGTTCGTCAAGAATTCCCGCAAGTCAGACCCAGTCAGGCCTAAACGATCCAGCGCAGAGGCTCTTTTGGATCGCGCATAGGACGATGTCCTGCTCCTTTTATCACCGCAGAGGGGATTAGCACAGAGTAGTGCTTGAGTTCTAGCTTCGCGGCTAGGAACCTTGGGAACGCCCTTGGGCGCTGAAGCTGCATAAGCAACGCTATCAGCACTTAGGGACAATCCCTTAGCTCCGCCACAAGGTATAAGCTTAGCGCTTGACGAACCGGAGGGCGGAGCACACTGTGGTGCTTTATCCGCTGTGCTGCTGCGAAGGCAATTGGCCTTAGATAGTGCTTCGGTTCTAACCTCGCGGCTAAAAGCTTTGGGAACGCCCTTGGGCGCTGAAGCTACATAAGCAACGCTATCAGCACTTAGGGACAATCCCTTAACTCCGCTGTGAAGAGCGAACGAAGCACGCTGTTGTACTTTGACTTGGGCTTCGTGGCTATGGACGCCGCGCGTATGCTGTGATACAGTAGCTTCGCTCATGAGAACGAGGCTGGCGCGAGGCGCTACTGATCTTGAATTGGACGAAGGTATTATCGCCCTTGTATCTTCGCGGCTAGCAGCATTGTTGGAGCAGGCAGGCATCTTGCTTTTTTCTTCGCGCGAGAGACGCACTTCTGGCTTAGCTACGCCTGAGGCTTTGCCCAGAGCCTTCTGTTTTGGCCTCCACATCTGCTTTGGCAGAGGATACTTAGGTTCGCAAGGAACCTGACAAGCCACACGCGAGGCTGAAGGGTGTTGGCAGAATTCTGCTTCTGGTTTCTGTTCTATGACCTTAGCCATGGAGACCTTCCTATGCTTCCGTGCATGAAGCATTAGACCACACCCAGAGAGGACTTCTTCAAATTTTTCCTGGTCGAAGTGAACGACCAGGTTCTCGAAAGTGAAGGACTTGGATTGCGAGCGTGCTTCCTTGTTGCGCCAGAGAACCGCAGTAGGCTCACAGATAGCCTTATCCATCTCCGCAGAGACTTGCACTGAAGATTTAGCCAGAGGAGTTCTGACTGCACCGGCTTTTTCGAATTCAGAGATAGACCCGAAGGTCTGTTCGTCGCATTGCGACACTTGATTCTCGGCAGTAGAGAATTCGTTCCCCAGCGGAGTTGCCATCTTGTTTTCCATTGATTTGCAAAGGGGAAAACTTACAATAAAAAGTTGAGGAGCTAAATTACAAGTATTCTAAAAGATTACAAGTAGATCTCCTTAGAGATTCTGGAGAAGTGTGCCGATAGGAGCCTGGTCAGCGCGCGACCACTTTGTCCCTTTGACGATGTGAGCGATGAGATTCCCTTCTCGCCTGGTTCGGGGAATCAGAGAACAGAAGGTTGGTAGAACCCTCTTGCTACTTCTCAAAACCATCTTCAATTAGGAATTCCTTCTCGCCTGGTTCCGGAGATCCCTTAAGAAGAAAGTATTAGGGTATTAGCACCCTGAATAGAGAAGCAATTCTCTAAAAGTCTCTGAATTCTTATGCGCACGGTGCGTCATGAAGAAGTCTCTGCTTGTGGAGTCCTCTCTCTTTGCCGGGGTCTCTTGCGCATGTGCGTGGTCTCCCCTCCTTGTGCCCCTGGTGGGCTATTTATAAAGAGAGCAAGGGTATAATTGTCCCTTGAAAATATAGAAACAGATTAAATCAAATCCGTTTAAATCTGAAAAGTAGCCTTGCTGCGAGGCTAGGATCAGCTTCTGCGAAGCTAGAAATGGCAGGTCGGTTGATCTTCTTGATCCGTTTTGATTCTTTCTATATAATTGAAAGATCTCTCCTAATCCTCTTACTCATTTTAGAAGAGTCAAAAGATTGTGGCAATCAACTGCCAAATTTGATCTCAGATTTGATCTTGATTAGATTTGATCTTGATCCCGATTAGATCTGATCTCATCTGGAGATTTGATTGGTCAAAAGTTGACCATAGCAGACCAGCCGCGTTGCTGCCCGCTTTGAACTCACAGCAGAGCTGGAGGCAGTATCTGGCGAAGTCAGAAGAAAGCTCTTCGGCGGAGCTAGATGTCGTCTGTGGCGAAGCTACCGCATACCCTTTCTGCGCAGTTGCGTGTGGCTTCAGGCGGAGCTAACTCTCATTGCAGAGTTGCGCTTTAGCAGTTCAGGCGAAGGTATAAGTTAGCTTCCTGGCGGAGCTTTGAATGGCTTCAAGGCAAAATTTGATGATCTTATCCTCTCTGGCGAGGCTATCCCTTTGGGCTCATGTGAAGCTAAGTGCTAACATCTTAAACCTGCTGAGGTCTGTTCAGAGGCAATCTGGGCTTACTGTCTGCTTGATGATCAGTGGAGTCCAAGTTGCTTCATTGTCCCTCGGAGATGGGTAAAAACTGGTCGTCAGCTTGTCTGTCACTCGTCTTTTGTAAATGTCAACAAGTTTAGACATTGTTCAGGCCAGTAAGAATCTTGTCTTTTTTAAGTGTCAACATTATTATTATTTTCTTTTTTAGAAAACCTATGTTAACCCTCCTCCACATTTATCTTATACATTATCCTCAATGTATGAATGAATGCATAACATGCTACAAATGTAAGAATGTGAAGGATAGGTAGTACCTGATGAGGATGAGTGGATGTCATTCATCATTGTTCAGTTAAGAGAAAAAAATACAAAAACTATAATACATAAATGGATCCCTAATATATATAGAGATCAATCCTGATAAACAGGATCTTCCAGAAGGATTTCCTCTACTTCAGGGCTCAGATACTCACGGTATGGTTTTAAACGATGGCCATTTACTTAAAAAGTGGTACCATCCGTGGTATTGTGGACCTCAACTACACCATGTGAGTGTACCTTATGAACAATGTATGGACCGGTCCAACGAGATTTCAATTTTCCCGAAAGAGATGTAGACGGGAATTGTATAGTAAGAATTTTTGCCCTGGTTGAAATTCCTTCCGAGTTATAATCCTATCATGCATAATCTTCATACGATCCTTGTTCCGTTTTCAACAGTCATATGCATCATTCCTTATCTCTTCAAGCTCATCTAGTTGAAGTTTTCTAGACTCTCCTGCCTTGTCTAGATCAAAATTTAGGCGTTTGATTGCCCAGTATACTTTATGTTCTAACTCGACAAGAAGATGGCAAGCCTTGCCATAAACTAACCTATATGGAGACTTCCAATAGGAGTTTTGAATGTAGTTCTATATGCCCATAAGGCATCAGTCAGGCGAAGAGACCAATCTTTTCTAGTGGTGTTCACAGTTTTCTCTAGAATGGTCTTGATGGCTCGATTGGAAACTTCTACTTGGTCACTAGTCTGTGGGTGGTAAGGGGTGGCTACTCTATAATTGATGCAATATTTTCTCATTAAGACTTCAAATGTGCGATTGCATAAATGTTTTCCACCATCGCTGATGATTGCACGAGGAAAGCCAAAATGAGAGAATACATTCTCTTTCAAGAAGTTTACCACAATTTTATGGTCATTGGTTTTACATGCTACCACCTCTATCCATTTAGAGACGTAGTCAACTGCTACAAGGATATATTGGTATCCATGGGATATAGGAAAGGGACCCATGAAGTCAATGCCCCAAACATCGAAGATTTTGACAACTAAGATCGAGTTTAATGGCATTTCATTCCGGCGTGCAATCTTCCCTAATCATTGACAACGATCACATGATTGACAATAGACATGAGAGTCACGAAATAGAGTAGGCCAATAAAAACCACATTACAAAATTTTTACAGCAGTTTTCTTCTCACTAAAATGACCTCCACAGGCTTGGTCATGGCAAAATGAAAGGATGCTCCTAAATTCTGAGTTAGGAATGCAGCGTCGAATGATCTGATCGGGACAGTACTTGAACAAGTATGGTTCATCCTAGAAGAACTATTTGATCTTAGCTAAGAAACGCAATCGTTCTTGCTTGGTCCATGAATCGGGCATCTGTTCCGTGACAAGATAATTCACAATGTCAGCATACTATGGAACAATTGAAGAGGAGACGGATATTAACTGCTCATCAGTTAATGTCTCAAAGACAGGTAGTGAGTCGGACACAGATTCGACCACAATCCTAGACAAATGATCTGCTACAACATTCTCAGCTCCCTTTTTATCATGAATTTGTAAGTCGAATTCCTGTAGGAGTAAGATACAACGGATTAAACGGGCTTTTGCATCTTTTTTCGTGAGAAGGTACTTTAAAGCAGCATGATCGGCGTAGATTAGGACCTTAGAACCTATAAGGTATGGATGGAATTTGTCAAGAATGAAAACGACTGCTAACAACTCTTTTTCAGTGGTGGAATAATTCAGTTGGGCATCATTAAGAGTCTTACTGGCATAGCAAAAGACATGAGGAAGTTTATCCACTCGTTGGCCTAGGATAACCCCTACAACATAGTCCGAAGTGTCACACATCACCTCAAATGGGAGATTCCAATCAGGTGGTCGGATTATGGGTGCCGTGGTCAACTCGGTCTTTAGCCTTTCAAAGGCTTCCAAACAAGAAGGGGTGAACTCAAAAGGAACATCCTTTGCTAGAAGATCACAAAGAGGTTTGGAGATTTTGAAAAAATCTTTGATAAAGCGGCGGTAAAATCCAGCATGTTCTAGGAAAGATCGCCCCTCCCGAACAGTTCTAGGAGGTGGTAATTTGGTGATTAGCTCTACCTTAGCTTTATCCACCTCTATACCTCTATCAGAAACAATGTGTCCTAAGACAATCCTAGATTTTACCATGAAATAGCATTTTTCCTAATTAAGAACTAGGTTCTTCTCCTTGCATTTTATCAATACCAATGATGGATGATATAAACCCTCATCAAAAGTAGACCCAAAGACAGAGAAGTCATCCATGAAAACCTCTAGAAATCGTTCAATCATATCTGAAAAGATGCTCAACATATACCGCTGAAAAGTAGCCGGTGCATTGCATAGCCCAAAGGGCATGCGACGATATGCAAATGTGCCAAACGGACATGTAAATGTCGTTTTCTCTTGGTCCTAACGAGCAATGTGGATTTGATTATATCCTGAGTAACCATCGAGGAAGGAATAGTATGCGTGACTGGCGATACGTTCTAACATTTGGTCGATGAAAGGCAGAGGAAAATGATATTTCCTAGTCATGGAGTTGAGTTTTCTATAGTCTATGCACACTCGCCAACCAGATTGAACACGAGTTGGAACCAACTCATTGTTCTCATTAGTAACAACTGTGATTCTGGATTTTTTGGGTACAACTTGTATTGGACTAACCCATTGACTATCAGAGATAGGGTAAATGATACCTTCATCTAATAATTTGATTATCTCCGCTCTCACCACCTGTTTCAAAACAAGGTTTAAACGCCTCTGTGGTTCTCTCGAGGTCTTGGCATTCTCTTCAAGATGAATTTGGTGCATTACCATAGAGGGGCTAATTCCCTTGATGTCTGCTATGGTCCATCCTATGGCTTCCTTATGTTCCTCAAGAACATCTAGCAACTTTTCTTCTTGGTCCTTATCTAAATGAGATGATATGATTACAGGCAAGGTTTCTGACTTACCTAGGAAGGCATACTTCAATGTGTCAGGTAAAGGTTTAAGCTCCAACTTGGGAGGCTCAATGATTGATGGAACAGGAACAGATATTGATAGTGGTGAGAGTTCTTCCTTAGGCCTCCACAGGTTCGTGTCCATAATGGGGACAGAATCTAACAATGCGTTCACCTCTTCTATAGACTCCTCAATATCAAAATTCATTCCAAAATGGGCTAAGCATTTCTCCAACGGGTCTTCATAGCAAGACTCCTCAAAGGTGTGATTGACCGACACATCAATCATGTTAATCTCCTCATGATCGTCCATTACATGTGGTTGGGAACTAGTATGGAAAACGTTTGGCTCAACTGTCATATTCCCAAATGACAAGGTCATGACTCCATTCCTACATCTAATAACAGCATCAGCAGTAGCAAGGAATGGTCTCCCTAAAATCACAAGGGAGTGATTGCTTGGATCTTTAACTGGTTCAGTGTCTAGGACTACAAAGTCAGCAGGAAAATAGAATTTGTCGACCTTCAAAATAACATCCTCAATAATTCCCTTTGGGACCTTAACTGACCTATCTGCTAGAAGCAATGTAAGATTAGTGGGTTGTAACTCCCCCAAACCTAATTGTTTGTACAGAGAATAGGGTAAAAGGTTTACACTTGCCCCTAAATCTAGTAGACACCGATCCATAACCTGATCTCCTATCCTAATAGAAAAAGTTGGACTCCCTGGATCCTTATATTTGAGTGCAATGGGTTGCTGGATGAGACATGATGCTTGTGTAGCAAATGCAGCTTCACGAGGCATAGAACTTTTCCTCTTGACCATGGTTAGGTCTTTTAGAAATTTAGCATATGAAGGTATCTGATTAATGGCATCCAAGAACGAAATATTAATTTGGACATTTTTGAAAACTTCCAAAATTCCCTCACAGTGATTTTTCTTCCTAGTTGGTTGAAGACGTTGAGGAAATGGGGCTTTGGGCACAAAAGATTTATCTTGATTGTCAACAATAACTTAATCATCTTTCTTTGTTGGCTCATTGGTTCCTTTTTTCTTTTTCTTTTACAATATTAGGATTGTTTGGTGGATCTTGGACTTGGTTTGTCTACTCTCTTGCCTGACCGTAAAGTGTGGATGGATTGGACTTGACAGTTTGAATCAGAACTAATTTCAAACTGGCCTGTTGGAGTATTTTGAGGAGCAGGTTGTCCTCTCAGGTTGGGCACAGTTTGACTAGGGAAATGTCCTTTCTCTCTCCCCCTAACAGTTGCAGCTAATTGTTCTATCTGAATCTCGAGCCTGGCTATCGTCTGATCCTGATTGTGACACATTTGGGCTTGTGTTTGATTAGTTATTAGTTGGCTCTGCATGAATTGTTGGAGAGTGTCCTCTAAAGATGATTTTCTTTGATTGGGAGGGACATATGGAGGAACAGATGGTGTTGTATTAACTTGATTTCCCTTGTGAAATTGATTATTAGAAGATGGTCCTTGAAATGATAATGATCCACCATATCCTTGTCCTTGAGGAGACTTCCATGAAAGGTTGGGATGATTCCGCCATCCCGGATTGTATGTTTCACTAAATGGGTTGTTGTTGGGATTGGGCTTACGAAATATATTGAGTACATTTTCTTGCTCTGCTTTGATAATTGGCAACCGGGTGCATTGTTCAACCAAGTGGTCTTGGCTGTCACAAAGGACACAAATGGGAGACACCACTGGCTTGGATGTTTCGAGAGCTGAAGATTGTCCTCCCTTGCTTAATTCTAATGCTTCAAGTCTTCGTACTACTGATGTCAATTTGGCATCACTCTCAAAATTAGGGTTGACTTTATGTATACCACCCTTGTTAGTGGCAGTTGACGTGGTAAGTTGCTTATTATCAACATTAACAGGCTCCCATTCTAGAGTATTTTCTGCTACCTCTTCAAGAATTGCCATGCATCATCGGCCGTTTTGCTCGTGAATGTTCCGTTGCAAAGGGATTCAATCATGGTCTTATTCGAATTGTCTAACCCTTCGTAAAGAATTTGAATCAGACGGATCTTTTCGAATCCGTGATGGGGACACTCAAGTAAAAGATCCTTGAATCTTTCAAAATAAGTGAAGAATGTCTCCCCTTGTAGTTGATGGAAGGTGTTGAGGGCTATGGTAGCAGTTTTCTGCTTAGAATAGAACTTCCTATAGAAGGCTTCGACTAATCCTACCCAAGTAGAAATTGAACCCAGTTGGAGAGAAAGAAGCCAAGATTTGGCTCTTTCTTTTAGAGAAAATGGGAATAACCTAAGTTTTAGGGATTCTTCTGTCTTTTGATGATACTTCATGGTCCCACAAATATCCTCAAATTCCCTAACGTGTTGATATGGGTTCTCATTTGCCAACCCCCGAAAGACTGGAAGCATCTGTATCATCCCGGATTTAATCTCGAAATTTGCCGTAAGGGCTGGCAAGGTGATACAGAAAGGTTGGATGGACCTTGTAGGATACATGTAATCCTTTAAGGTCATTTGTTTGGTTTCATTAGTGTCACCCATTGTTGCAGTAGGGTCAGAAACAATAATGGATTCTAATCGACCCTTAATACGAACCGACTTTCACATGAACCAGGGTACTGCCCTGATGAAGGATTTTCTAAATCCTAGATAAGATTACACACTAAACTACTCAACCAATCAATTGCAATCAAGTGTTTTTTATCTTGAATTTAATTTAAAGGTAATCAGTTTTTTTCTACTAATCTTAAGAGAATAGAATTCTCCCTAGTTAGACAGCTCCTAAATGGGTTGGAAGGATAGTGGGTTTACTGGTTAAACCCGTCAAACAAGCGATTCGGCTCTCCCCCCAGGCCGGGCACTTACTAAATTCAGCCACCCTTTCTTAGACAGGAAAGTTCCTCGGTCCTTCTTCCAGGCCAGGCACCGCCGCAATGGCTAAGTCATCTTTTCTAGATAAGAAAGCCTTCTTTCGCGAGCTTGAAAGTGTTCATCGGAGTCTTCCCAAAATAGTTCCACTTAAATGAGCTCGAAATCCTAGTGGCTGAGTTCTAATTGATTTTAAATTAGTTCAAGCTTGGGAAAAAAACTTATATATGGTTGTGATTTTTGAGCCGAGGAACGGGTGATGAAATCCCGACCTTATGTGAGGGGGGACAGCTCTTAAGATCTTTTTATGCAAGTATGCACTAATGCAGCATAAAATTCAATCAATAAGCACCTCCAAAACCCCACTGACAAGAGGTTCGTGGGTAGAGTTAGAAAATACTAACCTTTCCGGCGACTCTGAAGCAAGTTTTTATTTATTTTTATTTTAGCAAAGCAATATGTCATAAGCAAGCAAGCTTCTTCTTGTTGTACAAGTCTTCTTTTGTTCATGCAATATCCCTGCAAAAGAAAATTTGAAATTAAATCTTAGGGATGAAAAGAAAAATAATAAAAAGAATTCTAATTTTTTTTAATTTTTGATATTTTTTAATAATTTTTAAATTTTTTTTAATATTAAACTAGAAAAAGATTAGATGCTGATTTTTCAAAACCAAAATTTTTCAAAAGTCCCCGGCAACGGCGCCAAAAACTGTTCGCGATTCGAAATTCATGAAAAACTCCATCATTGTTGAATCACGTACAAGTTATAAAACCTAAACTTACTAAAATCTTTTTGGCAAAGTGTGTAGTGGAAAGTATAGGATCGAATCCATAGAGACTTGTTCTTGAAATTTTAATTATTAAAAAATCTCACTTTATCTTATTCTAGTTGAGAAATCCCTTGGATGAAGGTTGGAATTTTATTTTTTTAAAAATAAATAAATAAATAAAGATCTTGAAGAAGAAAGCAAACGAAAAATAAAAATATGAAGAAAGCAAAAAAAGAAAGAAATACTAACTTTTTTGCGAAGATTTGAATACCCAAAATAAGAAAAAAAAAGAAATTAAAAGATTGGTACGAAGGGAAGAGGAAGATGAACCAGTGAACTTATTTCTTATCGTCGCCTTGTTGTCTCTCTCCTCCAAGCGATGCTGAAACAAAATAAGCTAATAAAAGAAAAGAGATGACTTCATGGAATCAAATATGAAAGAAAAGAATAGTAAAAAAATAAAGAGAAAATTAAAGAAAAATTTAGACTGAACGCAGCAAGATCGTGAAGAAGAATTCTGAATTTTATTCCATAAGCATCAAATACAAAGCTCTTGACCTCCCCAATCTCGCATTACAACGCTCAAAACTTTCTTTTTTCTAGCTTTTCAGCCCTTTGGTGTCCCTTCATCTCTCAATGAATACAGGTATTTATAGGAAAAATAATGATAAGGGAGAGTGTAGGGAGATAGGAAGAGTTGGCTATTTTTGAATTTCAATCTTCCCCTTATCTCCAAACTGGATTTATCCAGAATTCTGTTCTGCAGCTTGATGGAGTGTTGATTGCTGAATATTGCTTAACAAATGATAGAATTTGAAATAGTGATCAACATAAGAGTTGTAGCCCTTTAAAGCTTCTTTCTGGATCATCTTGAATCATCAGATTTGAGATTCGGTAGCGAAAGTTATGATTCAAATACTAAAATATATTCAGTCAGAATCTGAGTCAAACTTGCTTCATCCCATCCGTTGATCTTCTCTGTATTTGATATTATCCTCGGTTGATCTTTAGCTAACCAAAATGGATTTATAGAAATCTGAATTTTATCAGTTTCCATTTGGTATTATCTTTTTGATTTGCTCTGATCTTCAGCTGAATATTTCCCCTAATCCTTGATTTGTTCTAACTAGATCTGGGATCATCCTCAGCTAACCAAATAGATCCAGTTAAATCTGATTTTAACTGGTATTTATTTGGTTTAATCCTCTTTCTCTTCATTATTATCTTCTGCAAAATAGATATTTAAGACAAGAAAATTAGCAGATTTATTACACGATAAATGTAGGAGTGTAATGAAAAGAATGCAAAATATGTGTACGATCACATAACTTACTGGACAAGTAGAGATTTGTATGGGAGCTGTTAAGGCGCATACCTGGAAAGAACTGTTTGAATAAGCTGAAATAGCCGAGAAGTCAGCTAAAAAGTTTGAGCCATCTATACCTAAAGGGAAATGGGTATGAACAACAAAGGACGTGGCAAAATGGCACAATCTTCCCAATCAAAAGGGAAAGAAACCATGTCTGTAGAGTTGTCGTGGAAAACTCCTCTGAAAACGAAGAAGAGCAGCGTCAGTAACTAGGAGTTTAAATTTCCTCCAAAACAATACTCCTTCAAAGAGGAGCAGGTGGTTATGATATTCCATTTGTTCCAAAAGGGAATAAGTTGAAGCTGCCAGAGGCCCGACACCCTAACAAAGTGGGATGCACAAACGATCCCAATTATTGCCTCTTCTATAGGATGGTTCATCATCTACCAACAATAAATGCTTTGTCCTCAAGGACAAAATTCAGGCTTTAGTTGACGCTAGAGTTCTGACTTTAAAGTCAAAACAAAAGAAAGTCACCGCAAACTTGGTGACTCTTGAGTTCGGCACTCTGCCAAAAGTCACAGTCCCTGATAGATCTCCTCCAATCCCTAAGGCACGAGTGGGGATAAGTAATCCTTTAACAAAGCAGCAGGAGGCTAAAGGTCTCCTTTCCCTAACATTGAAGACTAGGGAAATCATGTGGGTGCACCCAGATCTTGCCCAAGATAAATAATGGGATTCAAAGAAACCCAAGTCAAAGGGAAAATCCTGCAACATTATTTCTGGTTTGCCAGATGATGACAATGTAACAATAGCTTCTCTCAGCGATTCTGAAAATAAGAGGCATACTTTCACAACACAGGCTGCTACACCACAACCAACAGATACTCGGTCTAGGAAATCATACCTAAGACAGTATGAGAAAACTACTGACGAGGTACAACATCCAACGACGTCAGTAGAAATACAAGTTCTAGCTTCAGTCCTGACTCCAGGAAAAGAAAGGTAGAAAGAAGTCCGGTTTGAACGCGTCTTGAAGAGACCTTCAGGCCCGGGACTTGACGTTCCTTTGTGCTTTGATATATTGACACAACTGGCCAATATTCCAGCTCGGACAACCATACACAAGCTGCTTCGCTTCTCGAAAGAGACAAGAGAGGCATTCAGGGACGCACTGGCTGATTCAGAATTATTTCTGACACATGTCGGTGACCCTGAAGATGACAGTCAACTCTTGTGTTCTGAATGTCATCATGTATAGCCAAAAATACCAAAGAGTGTAGCCGAATTCCCGGTGAAGGGCTCTTGATTCCTCTAAGTAAGAATTGATGTGCTATATGAAGCTCTCTTGGTTAAACACAAGTGAGGCACACAAACAAACACAATCAAGCATATTAAGTATGAATGAACAATATGAATGATGCAAGGCACAATATAAATGAGAAAGAGTAAAGAGAAAGTGGATCAAATGCAAACACAAAGATATGTTTCGAGGGTCGAGCACCCAGCTCTACGTCCTCGCCTTCACACATTTCTACTAACTCGTCCACACAGGACTTCCCACACAGGGAACCTCTACTGAGGATTTGGGCAAATACAATTTGGGAGTACACAACTCCTCTCTCAAATACAACATCTCACTAGAGGCAAGGAACAAACCAACATAATATCCACCTCTCATTAGGGGGATAGGTACTTAGCCAAATAATGATCAACCTCACAAATGAGGGATAGGCTCAAAGCCACTCAAACACAATCACCTCACACTTGAGGGATTCCAACACAATCTCCACCTCTCACTAAAGGGATACAAAAATCACTTCCACAACCACCTCTTACTAGAGGGATATCAACACAATCATCTCTCACTAGAGGGATATCACAAAGATGAAAGGTTTACAACTTGGTGGTATAAACAACCACAAACTAATTTTCCTACAAAATAGATCCTAATAGATAGGATAGATAGATAGGCTTAAGTGTGAGAAAACAAAGAGTTTGGAAATCAAAAACTCAAAGAAACTACTTGCGAAAACTTCTAGGATATAATAGAAATGAAGCTCAAAACTAATCCCAAAGACTTTTCTTTTCTTGATTTTTTTCAACCTTTAAAACAAATAAAGATGAAATCTTTAAACCTAAAAACTCTTTTGAAAACTTGTAATAAAACACTTGTAAAGATGAGAAATTTTGCTCTTGAAATTCTGGTTAAAAACCAACTCAAATGGGTGTATTTATAGCCCCATATGAAATCTGCCCATTGGCAGCTGGAAAGGACAGAAATGCCCTTCCGGTCGACCGGCCAACGGTCAAATTTTTGACCGTTGAACCCAGTGGTTGACTGCCCGATTGACTGAGCCTGGATCCATAGAGCAACGGGTTTCTGGCCGGTCGACCGCCCTGTCGACCGGAGCTGGATACAGAGAGCAGAGCTCTCTGGCGATCGATCGACCCGGTCGGCCGGGGCCATTTCCAGAGAGCAGAGCTCTCTGGCGATCGACCGACCCGATCAATCGGCTACCAGTCTGGCTGCGTGCACGTCCTGTGCACGTCGGTCGACCAGTCCGGTCGACCGACCTCTACTGCGGTCGACCGGTTCGTTCCACCAGCAGACAGCCAGTCCAGCTAATATAGAGATTGAAAACTTGAGTTTTTATTATCAATTAAATCCCATAAAATCACATAAATTTCACAAAAATCAGTTCTTATATTATTTTGACATGCAAATATGTGTGACAAAAATTCAACACATATTTCAAACAATTTGAACCATTTTTGCGATATTAAAAATTTACCTTAAACCAAAAACTGTATTTTCCAAAACTTGAATTTTTCAAATGGAAATTCGTTTCCCCTAAACACATGAAAATACAAAAACATGATATTGAAACAACTTTGAAGCATATTGTATATGGAATGAATTCAATATACATGAAAGGTATTATATCTATGTTTTTGACATGAAAACCAAAAATAAGTTTTATTTAAATACAAAACTCCAAACACATGAATAGGGCATGTAGTACCGAAGACATTTGATAAACTATTTATGAAAACCAAGATTGGTTAAACCGAAAACCAAAACCAAAACATGAAACTTTAAGCTTGTGCGTGTATTGTGAACTTGAGCATATCAACATTATCTACCTTTAACACAAGATCTAAACAAACTATACTAAAACAAACCGATGTCTTCTTGTAGAACGCCGTCTCCAAGTCGACTCGATCCAAACGTGATCCACCGAGCTTGACTCCAACCGAGTGCTAGATGTGAATATGACGCTCGAGCTCTTGAATCACCATGTGAAAGCTCCAAAACACCTTTGTTGAAGCTAATCACCTAGTAATATCTTGATCAAATCTCTGAAACTACATATCACAAAATTATTAGTAAACTATAACTACATGAGTTAATCATCATCAAAACTAGAGTGAAGGGCCTCTGGGCCAACAATCTCCCCCTTTTTGATGATGATAAAACTCATGGAGTTATATATGCATGGATTAAAGTTAAGCTTCATAGAAGCTCCCCCTTAACTCATGCATAGCAATAAACAACAAGATATTCAATGAATGCTCAACATAAATATGCATAATGATTGGTTGCTAATGTTGCATATTTAGTATCATATTTTTCATACTTATTATAGAATAAATCTGCATTGTTCTAATTAAATGCTTAATTTATTTGCAGGCCCATTCCTTAAGGAGATGAAGAGAAATGAGCCCAAAAGCCCACCAAATTCTGAATTAAATCAGAATTAATTCGAGCTCACTGAATCTGGACAAAATCAAGAGGTTGAAAACCGGTTGAGAAGAATCCTCTCAGAATCGATCGGTTAAAGCCAAGAATCAAAGGCCATTTCGTCAGAATCCTGAACTCAAACGAAGAAACCAACTGAAGATAAAAGCAGAAGGGAAATCCAGCATGACCCACCAACAGGGTGTGGCCATCTGGCCACACCCTGGCCGCGGAAATGCGGCCAAAGCCGCGTTTTCGCGGCTTGGTTGGGGGTTAGGGGGAGCGTTTGCTCCCCCGATCTCCCCGGGATCCTCCTCGTGTGGGTTATGCCTATAAAAAGGCAGTATTTGTGCTGAAAATGGGACGACCATGCAGAGATAGGATTTAGACTAGTTTTCAATTCTTGTAGTTTAGGTTTTTCTTTTCTTTTTATGTAATTTGTATTAAGCTTAGGCTAGATGAAGATTCATGTAAGTAAGAGAGAGGCTTATGTTGAGAGTGACACCGATGTACCCTCCTCCTTTCTTCCATTGTTTCTGCAAGTAATAAAGCTTGCAAGTGAATCCAGAAGTATAAGTATACAAAAGCCTTTGTGAGTGCCAACGATACTTCATGAAGACGTTCTCCTCCTCAAGATCCGTATCACTTCATTCTTGCAAAGCTTGATGATATAATGCGAACAGGGACTGAGCTCGATCTTATGACCTATGCGTTGAACGCCTCCAAAGCTAAGTAGAACATGCAAAGGTTCCAGGTAAGTCATCAACCAAACTAGGTGAGTAATTACTTAATCTTCTTTCTTTTCTTTTATTTCTTAGTTTAGATCGCCAACACAATTTCTTTCAGTACATCTTCTAAATCTTTCATCATTTCTTTTCCAACTCATTTGTACATAGTCGCTTTCTGATTCTCCACCTTCTTCATCTATCGCTTTCTTTCTAACTTTAACATAAGTCTTTTTCCTTTTTCATTTCTTAAAACAAAGAAGAACATTCGTTTTGTCTTCATAAAGATTTCAATAAAGAACCGTGAATGCTTCTATCGCAAACCCTCCTTGTGGATCACGACCCGCATAGTCACTTGCTATAGCGGTAAGAATCGAGCATTTGCACATCTTTCTTCTTAAATCTGAAATTCTTTATTTTATGTGCAGGTTTTGCCTCAATCGAAAATTTGGCGCCGTTGCCAGGGAGGGTAACGTTTTTATTGAAATCTGATTTTTATTGAAAATTTTTTAGAACTAAAACGAATTTTCTTCTCTGTTGCAGGTTATAAGGCAAGCAAAGTAGGAAAAAAAAAATTGCAGAAACATATAAGTGGTCTTGGGCCTCTGTTTCAGAAAACAGAGACCAAGTACCCTCTGAATTGTCGCGTTTTCTTGGCTTTTGCCGCGTTTCCGCGGCAAGGAAGAGTTCACTACTAACTGTCTTTTTTGCAGGGCTGCTTACTATGCAAAATTCTAGTTTTCTGCAATTTGTTTTTCTTATATGCCATCACCATAAGCCTGCTAATAAACCAACAGTAAAATACTTATTGAAAAAGATAAAAAATTGATTAGACGTTTGCATTTTAGACACGTATCTTTTCAATTCTTTTATTTTTACTGTTGAAGAGTGCTGGAGCAAGGTACGTTCGCATTGCATGTAGAATAGGACTCACCTCTTGGTTGATTTTCATTGCTTTGAGTGAATCTTATTTACATATCTTGTACACTTGCAAAAACTTATCTTAAGGGCACTAACCCATAACAAGATAAGGTGGGGATTTAATCACCCTTCCTTAGCCCAAAAATCAGATTCCAAGCACTCACTAACCCAAGCCTAACTAAAAATGAGTAGACGTTGGCCCTAGGGACATCTCGGACTCAATTAGGAGATTATCCTAAGGGGGAAAGGTGTTAGAATTTGACTCCAGTCAAATCAGTGTCTAGGAAAGATTAAGGGCCGAAAGCCCGAAGGTTGGTGGTTATTTAATTAAGGAAAGTCTTTGACGGAAAACCTCCCACCAACCTTGCCCTGACCTGGCTGATTAGCTTGTGGTTAAAGTCTGCATTAGACCTCCCGTGGACAGTCTAATTAGTTAAGTCATAGGTCTACCCTAACTTTGGTTAGAATTTTTTCTTTTTTGTTTGCTTATTGTTTGTTTTTGTTTGTGTTCTGTTGTGTGATATGGCTTATAATAATAATTTTTCCAACTTCAATAATAATCCATATTACACACCGACTTCATTTTCGGATATTACCAACCCGGCATATCATAACTTTAACCAACCTAATGTGCCGGATTGGTCTTATCCGAATCAATATAACCCATACCCCCAATCTAATAACTATAATTTCCATAATGATTTCAACTCTTCACAGAGTCAGTGGGGATTCACCTCCCCCGAGTCCAATTTTCAACCAACTTGTCCCCCTTATCCACCTAGTCCACAATATCCCCAAGAGTCATACTCTGTTCCACCAGTCCAAAATAGAAAACCATCAATTTTGGAAAGGAGTATGCGTGAGTCCAAACAACAATCACAAAATCTGATGGACTCACAATTTCACTACCACTTCCAAGACAACACTTCACCTTTTCATCAAAACAATGAATCCATCAACTATGAAAAGATGCTTGACGCCATGACTCAGGCTCAAAACGCTCGTAATCGTGACATAGATATGATGGTCCAATCTCTACGTTCCCACCATTTGACCAGTTCTGATGTCACTAACCATTCTGTTAGAGCCGATGAGTCAGGTTGTTTTGGAAATCAAGGTTCCATTTTAGAACAATCATTTGAACTTGCCCAAACTCCAAATTTTGAAAAGAATATTGACAGTTTGGCAAGTTATACTTTTCCTGAAATCGAACTTGAAAATGAATATGATCATGAATCTCCACTTAATGATTCAATTCTACTTCCTGATTCAATTATGACTCTGGTGTCTTCACCTGATTTTAATCTTTTCCCTGAGTCAACATTGGATCCTGTGCCAATTCATTATGAAATTGAATCACCTATTTTTGATGATCATATTGAACTTGACCAATTTTACACTTTTGAAAATCCTATTGACAAATTGGCATGTTCTCATTTTTTTGATATTGAACTCAATGAGATATGTGACCTAGATTCTCAAATCTGTGATCCAGTTCAACTTTCTGAATCAATATTGACTCCTGTTTGTTACCAAACTTGAGTAATATTTTAGAGTCAGTTTTGATTCCCCCACCTATCATTCCTAAACTTGAATCACCTATATTAAGTCACATTCCATTGTTGGAAAATAAATGTGGACTTGAGTTTCACTTTCTTGACTTGGACCCACTTCCTGAACCAATTTCGACTCCTGAACTTTTACTTTACTTAAGTCACCTTCCTGAGTCGGTATTAGTTCCTGTACTTCCTGAGTCCAAATCAATCATTCTATCATTTCATACTCCATTTTGGGACAAGGTAGTTGACAAATTTGACTCCGAAATTAATTATGGAATTTGAAAATTAGATGGGGTCAAAAATTTAATAAAATCCTTCATGGATACATCGTTCTAATGGGTTATATTAAATAAATTTCTGGTGGGTTCCTCCAAACCCAACGAAAAGTCGATTGGGCTGTATTTCGTGGACCAATCAGACCACCACCGGAACCACCACCTTAAGGTAACATTTCCTTCCCTTTTCGTCTTTTTCATGCATCTATGCATTAATTCATACATTGAGGACAATGCATGAGATAGGTGTGGGGGAGGGTTCTAACATAACTTTTGTTTTTCTTTTATTAAAAAAAATCTAACATTTTCGTTACTTTTAAAAACTTTTTGAAAATAGAAACAATATTTTTGACATATTTTTTGTAAGAAATTAAGTCAATTTTAAGGAATAGGAAAATCCAAATTAGGATTTCTTATACTTGGTCAAAATAAGATTATTTGTTTGTTTTTAGGGTTAGGAAGATAATTTGTCAAAATAATTTAGTCTTGATCTTTACCTTGATGAAATATGCACACTTCATACACTTACACACTTAGGGTCCAAAAACAAAGATTCTTATGCCTTATATATAAAAAAAAATAAAAAAAAGAGAAAAAAATAGGAACGAATCTAATTATTGATTAGCTAGGTACTTGGCCTAAGCAAGCCTTAGTATTTATGCGAAAGATGATTAGATAAGTTTTAAAAAAAATCCACTGATTAAGCGGGGTATTTGTGCCTAATAAAGCATAAGTATTCACGCCTAAAAGGGGTTCATATAATAAAATCCTTAGTTTTGTGGCCTTGTTTGCTCGAGTCCTTAAGTCCTTGGGGTGTTTTCTCACCCGGTGCCCTAAGACCATTTGGTTTGGGAGTCATCGATTAAAGGCTCGTTACATGGGCAGATTAGAAAGCCTAATAAACTAAGGAATAATACCACAAAAAAAAGTATATATATATATAAATAAATAAGGCATAAGAGTTAGAGTTAATGAACCCTTAGTCAAAATTTTCACAGTCACAAGGTGCATATGACTTAGGGTAAAGTAATAGACTAGATGAGAAGCACAATTTGACTCCTTACTTTGATTGATAAGAAATTTTTGAATAGAGATTAAGTTTAGGAATGAAAAATTCAGTCTTCCTATAACTTATAGATTACTTAAATCTTACAATTATATTTCAAATATTTTTCTCTTTCAAAATGCTTTTTCGAAAATACTAACCTCTTTGTTTCTCTTTCTTTATAGATTTTGTGGGTGCAATCCGCTAAAAACCCTCACGAGACAAAACTCGTCCTCGAGGGGAAACCTAGAGGTTTAACGGCTTGTTGCACATGCTCAGCGCAATCGCGTGACCTGCGAAAGTGGTCTAATAATTCTTAGTATAGTTTAGTTGTTTTGCTCGAGGACGAGCAAAAGATAGGTATGGGGGTGTGATTGGTCGCTAATGTTGCATACTTAGTATCACATTTTCCATACTTATTATAAAATAAAATCTGCAATGTTCTAATTAAATGCTTAATTTATTTGCAGGCCCAATCCTTAAGAGATGAAGAGAAATGAGCCCAAAAGCCCACCAAAATTCTGAATTAAATCAGAATTAATTCGAGCTCACTGAATCAGGGCAAAATCAAGAGGTTGAAAACCGTTGAGAAGAATCCTCTCAGAATCGATCGGTTAAAGCCAAGAATCAAATGCCGTTTCGTCAGAATCCTAAACTCAAACGAAGAAACCAACTGAAGATAAAAGCAGAAGGGAAATCCAGCGCAACCCACCAACAGGGTGTGGCCACCTGTGGCCGCGTTTTCGCGGCTTGGTTGGGGAGTTAGGGGAGCGTTTGCTCCCCCGATCTCCCCGGGATCCTCCTCGTGTGGGTTATGCCTATAAAAAGGCAGTATTTGCGCTGAAAATTGGACGATCATACAGAGATAGGATTTAGACTAGTTTTCAATTCTTGTAGTTTAGGTTTTTCTTTTCTTTTTATGTAATTTGTATTAAGCTTAGGCTAGATGAAGATTCATGTAAGTAAGAGAGAGAGGCTTATGTTGAGAGTGACACCGATGTACCCTCCTCCTTTCTTTCATTGTTTCTGCAAGTAATAAAGCTTGCAAGTGAATCCAGAAGTATAAGTATACAAAAGCCCTTGTGAGTGCCAACGATACTTCATGAAGACGTTCTCCTCCTCAAGATCCATATCACTTCATTCTTGCAAAGCTTGATGATATAATGCGAACAGGGACTGAGCTCGATCTTATGACCTATGCGTTGAACGCCTCCAAAGCTAGGTAGAACATGCAAGGGTTCCAGGTAAGTCATCAACCAAACTAGGTGAATAATTACTTAATCTTCTTTCTTTTCTTTTATTTCTTAGTTTAGATCGCCAACACAATTTCTTTCACTACATCTTCCAAATCTTTCATCATTTCTTTTCCAACTCATTTGTACATAGTCGCTTTCTGATTCTCCACCTTTTTCATCTTTCGCTTTCTTTCTAACTTTAACATAAGTCTTTTTCCTTTTTCATTTCTTAAAACAAAGAAGAACATTTGTTTTGTCTTCATAAAGATTTCAATAAAGAATCGTGAACGCTTCTATCGCAAACCCTCCTTGTGGATCACGACCCGCATAGCCACATGCTATAGCGGTAAGAATTGAGCACTTGCACATCTTTATTTTAAATCTGAAATTCTTTATTTTATGTGCAGGTTTTGCCTCAATCACATAAATATGATATTTGATACCAATGAAATAAACATGCTCATAATACCAATTTTAAAATAAACATGTTCTTAAAAACAATGTTGCTCTTGATACCAATAAAAACTCTTGATACCAACAAAACAATAAAAGATGCTCTTGATACTAATACTAACAAAAGATGCTTTTTATACCAATGGTAAAGGATAACAAATTTAAACACATATGCATATAAAACTTCAAAATATCTCTCCCCCTCTTTGTCAATTCATCAACAAAGGGGTTCAAACAATAAAGGCATAAACAATATTTTTCTCCCTTTTTGATAAAACAAACAATAAAAGTATATATGCTATATACATTCATGAAGAGGAGAGACGTGAAGTTAACTCCTCCTGCATACATGCATTTATGTGAAAAAGATGACTAAATTCTAACCACATAAAGCATAATATGCAATGTATAAAAGGAGATGTAAAGCTCCTATTACACACGTGTACAACATACGAAAGAAAGATCAGTCACTTCAATATGACATACACTCAACATGAATCTATATATGGAGAAGATGTTAAGCTTCCCTTGCATATAAGTAATACAAATCAAAACATTATGATACCAATTAAAAAATATATCAAGTTAGCATGAAAGTATACATCATGATACCAATTATGATACTAATTGAAAATAAACAAAACATTTTGAAGAAACTAACAAAAACTTTGATATAAATTGAAAGATATAAACATAGGAAATCTTGATACCAATTGTAAAAATTAGTACCAATTAAAAAAATTTTACGCTTTTGATACCAATTGAAAGACATAAACCAATCTTTTTGTTAAAAACTAAAATCATTTTGCAATAAAGATACCAAATAGAGAATAATATCAATTTAAGATTCTTGATATCAATATTGAAAATGAAATATATACCAATTGAAAATAATTTTCATTAGGAGTATAGGAAACCAAATGAAAACTAAGATATCATTTTTCAACATAAAAAGTGGGAGTGATACCAAAGGTAAACAAAAATCGATTGAAAGGTAAAACATGAATTTTCTCCCCCTTTATGAAATACTAAAGAAAACGATGCATAAGCTTGTATATGATACCAATTTAAAAATAATTATCATTAAGGACTAAATCAAGCTTAGCATAACCAAATTTGTGCTCAAGGATATAGAGATATAGTAAACACAATCAAAACACATATATATGTATGAAAAGCTAAATACCAATCGAAATTGATACTATTTGAAGTTAAAGCATACATATATAGAAATAAATATGAGTATACAAAATAGATATCAATTGTGATACTAATTGAAAATACAATAAGAATCAAGTGTATAACTCATATTCCCTACCACCCATTTCATGCACATGTTTAAATAGATTTTCAATAATGCATACAAGGCATGGTCGCCCAACCAACCACCCTTAGATGAGTAGGGGTTTTCAAAAATAAATTTGAAATTAAGTTTAGCATATTTGAAAACTCTATCAAAATGAAGAATACGAACTAGTTATATGATAAAATTGTAAACTAGTACGAAATCCTTCAAGTAAGGAATAAAACAAGAATATATTCCATGAAAAACATGTAAGTCACACGATCATTAACACTCAAAGTCAATAAAACACATATAGTCTCATGAAAACAAATCATAAGTAAATAAGAATGATGTGAGTGTATAAGTATAATGTGAAAGACAAAGTCATGAAAATAGGCAATAAGCTCAACGTGAAATTCCTTTATAAACGAAAACACGAAAATCATTAAAATTTAATTCTCAATAATATAACTTCAAGGCATATGTATGTTTTGTACAAACTAGAGTATACATACATATCCAAGCATGAACGAGTCCAAAAAAAATATATACATGAAGGTAAGTGGCTCAAGGATGTATATGTATAACTATTAGTTTAGACAAAATGGACATATACATGAAGCTAATCACAAATATGAAAACATGTATAAAGATAGGGAATACAAGTCAAAATGCATGATCATCAAAACTAGGCTATACTAGTACATCTAATGAGTACAAATGAGCAATTAGGCACAAACATAAAATAATCTATTTGTGGCTCACTAGTTGTACAAGTATATATTCAAGTTTTAATAAAAACTGAGATCTAAACATGTAATCAAAACATGAAGCATAAAACGAAAAACATAAATCAACTTGATCATTAGGTAAATGCATATGTTATTAGAGCTATGATATACATAATAGCTAAACAAATATGAGAACACAAAAGTATAGATCCATATAAACATGAGTGTATCTCAATTACTATACATGTATGTCACAATCTAATTATCTTGGCATTTAATATAATAATCAAGAAGCATCAAAACATGCTAAAAATCAATGACATGAAAAATATGTAAACATAAATGAGAGATAGAGATCGTTACCAAAACTAAGAGGGTACATCTGTATGTCTCCAAACCAAGGTGATCCTCCCACCAAACTCCCCTTGAAAGTGATGCATCCAAAATAGTCATCATTAAGCTCAGAACGCATCGACCTCAAGGCACCATCACTCTCACGTCATGTGAGAGCCCACACCTACATCAAATAAAATAGGAGTAGATTTTGGTACCCATACTCTATTGGGTCCATGGGGGTTAGCTCCTTTCCTAACCTAAACAAATTCATTTGCTAAATTTGAATCATGTATTCTATCATAACAAAACTTAGCAAGGTGGCCCTTACGTCCATAATGTGTACATGTGTACACATGAGCATACATAGTATTGTGTGTATGAATGTGAGGAGCATGTGTATGCCATGATTTGTGTGCATGCAAAGGAGGAACTTGTTTCTTGCGAAACCAAACGTGTGTGGTTCATGCCACATTGGCTCAAAGTGGAGACCAAACAATCAATACTCCTCTTTAGCATACAAATATCATTTTCAACAATAAAAGAAGGGGTGCATGCAATAGATACACTAGGTGGTGAAACTAAACTAGCATGACAAACATGTGTATCTAAATCATTTTTTAAAGATTTATTTTCATTTAAGCAAACTTCTAATTCTTTTGAAATCAAATCAATTTTGTTTTTCAAAGAATTATTCTCTTTTAATACAAAATCAAGTTTTGAAGTTAAAGTCTCATTTTTCTTCAAAACAATTTCACAATCATTTTTATTTTTCAAATTTTCATTTTCTTTTAAGGCAAGTTCAAGTTGGTATTTCAAAGAGTCCCTCTCATTTGAAATCTCATCCTGTTCTTGCAAAACAACATCAAGTTTAGAAGATAATTTTTATTTTCTTCTTTTAATGTACAACTTTCTTTTTCAAGAGATTATGTCTTTCTAACAATTTTTCACAGCCTATAACTAGTTCATAATTTGAAGCATGTGCATCCATACGTTAATTACAAGAAGAACTAGAACTATCATCTAGTTCAGTATCTGAAAATACTTCAAGGGAGTCATTCCCTTGGGCTATGAAGCAACGTTGTTCAGATTCTCCTTCACTAGATTTCATCTCCACATGATTCGTCTTTTGGAGCGGGGAGAAGTTAACGTGTTCTATACTGCAAAGACGGAATCACAATGAGAAACCATACAAAAATATTCTTTGTTTAATATGCTTCAAGTACCATTAGGGCTTGTGCATTGGTCTCTATATGCTTGCTATTACCAAGATAGGATTTCTTGGTAGCGGCAAGGAAAACATGCAAGTCTAGGGTTTTTAGATACATGGACATCCTAACTTTCCAAACAACAATGTTAAAAGTATCATACATGGAAGGGGTCATGAAATCCATGAGTGTGTGTAAACAATATAAGTGTGCAAATGCAAATCTAGATTAGCAACCAAGATCTCACTCCTAGGTGGTTAAATCAAATATCATGAGCGTAGACTTTGATACCAATTGAAAGTACACATAGAGGGGGGTAAATAGGTGTACAACTAATCTAATGATAAATCATGCGGAATTAAAACTTAATGCAACACACTTAGTATAACCAAAGAGTGTAGCTGAATTCCCGTAAAGGGCTCTGGACTAACTCCTCTTGATTCCTCTGAATAAGAGTTGAGGTGCTACATAAAGCTCTATTGGTTAAACACAAGTGAGGCATACAAACAAACACAACTAAGCATATAAGTATGAATGAACAATATGAATGATGCAAGGCGCAATATAAATGAGAGAGAGTTAAGAGAAAGTGGATCAAACGCAAACACAAAGATATGTTTCGTGGTTCGAGCACCCAGCTCTATGTCCCCGCCTTCACACAGAAGGATTTCTACTAACTCGTCCATACAGGACTTCCCACACAGGGAACCTTCACTGAGGATTTGGGCAAATACAATTTGGGAGTACACAACTCCTCTCTCAAATACAACGTCTCACTAGAGGCAAGGCACAAACCAACACAATATCCACCTCTCACTAGAGGGATATGCACTTAGCCAAACAATGATCAACCTCACAAATGAGGGATAGGGCTCAAAGCCACTCAAACACAATCACCTCACACTTGAGAGATTCCAATACAATCTCCACCTCTCACTAGAGGGATACAAAAATCACTTTCACAATCACCTCTCACTAGAGGGATATCAACACAATCACCTCTCACTAGAGGGATATCACAAAGATGGAAGGTTTGCAACTTGGTTGTATAAACAACCACAAACTAATTTTCCCACAAATAGATCCTAATAGATAGATAGGCTCAAGTGTGAGAAAACAAAGAGTTTGAAAATCAAAAACTCAAAGAAAATACTTGAGAAAACTTCTAGGATATAATAGAAATGAAGATCAAAAACTAATCCCAAAGACTTTTCTTTTTCTTGATTTTTCCAACCCTTTAAAACAACTAAGGATGAAATCTTTAAACCCAAAAACTCTTTTGAAAACTTGTAATAAAACACTTTTAAATGTGAGAAATTTTGCTCTTGAAATTCTTGTTAAAAACCAACTCAAATGGGGGTATTTATAGCCTCATATGAATCTGCCGTTGGCAGCTGGAAAGGGCAGAAATGCCCTTCTGGTCGACTGGCCGGTCGACCGGCCAACGGTCAAATTTTTGACCGTTGAGCCCAGCAGTCGACCGCCCGGTCGATCGAGCCTGGATCTAGAGAGCAATGTCTCTCTGGCTGGTCAACCGCCTGGTCGACCGGAACTAGATACAGAGAGAAGAGCTCTCTATCGGTCGACTGACCTGGTCGACCGGGGCCATTTTCAGAGAGCAAAGCTCTCTGGCGGTCGACTGACCCGGTCGATCGGCCCACCAGCCTAGCTGCGTGCACGTCTTGTGCACGTTGGTCGACCGGCTTGGTCGACCGACCTCTACTGCGGTCGACCGGTCCAATCGACCGGCAGTCAGCCAGTCCAGCTAATATAGGGATTGAAAATTTGGGTTTTTATTATCAATTAAATCCCATAAAATCATATAAATTCCACAAAAATCAGTTCTTATATTATCTTTGACATGCAAATATGTGTGAAAAAAATTCAACACATATTTCAAACAATTTGAACCATTTTTGTGAGATTGAAAATTTGCCATAAATCAAAAACTGTATTTTCCAAAACTTAGATTTTTCAAATGGAAATTTGTTTTCTCTGTTGACACTTAAAAAAGACAAGATTCTTATTGGTCCGAACAATGTCTAAACTTGTTGACATTTACAAAAGACAAGTGACAGACGAGCTGAAGACCAGTTTTTCACCCATCTCCGAGGGACAAGGAAGCAACTTGGACTCCACTGATCCAGCAAGCAGACAGTGAACCCGGATTGTTTCTAAACAGACCTCAGCAGGTCTAAGGTGCTAGCACTTAGCATCACACGAGCCCAAAGGGATAGCCTCGCTTGAGAGGCTAATATCACTCGACTTCGCCTCGAAGCCATCCAAAGCCTCGCCAGGAAGCTAACTCGCAAACTTCGCCACAAGGACTTCCAGCTCCGTCAAAGGGTTTCTTTCGGACTTCGCCAGAAGCTGCCTCTAGCTCCGCTACGAGCTCAATGCGGACGGCTCCGCTATGAATCTGCCACGGTTAACCTTTGACCAATCAAATCTCCGGATGAGATCGGATCCAATCAGATCAAATCTAATTAAGATCAGATCAGAGATCAAATTTGGCAGTTGATTGCCACAATCTCTTGACTCTTCTAAAAAAAGTAAGAGGATCAGGGGAAATCCTCCAACGATATGGAAAGGATTGAGAAGGTCAACCGACCTGCCAATTCTAGCTTCGCAGAAGCTGATCTTAGCCTCGCAGCAAGGCTACTTTCTAGATTTTAAACAGATTCGATTCAATTTGTTTCCATATTTTCAAGGGACGATTATACCCTTGCTCTCCCTATAAATAGCCCGCCAGGGGTACAAGGAGAGGGATATATACGAGGATCGATCGGTCAAGACACAGAGGCATACAAGAGGACTCCACAAGCAGAGGCTTCTTCATAACGCACCGTGCGCTCTCGAATTCAGAGACCTTTTAGAGAATTGCTTTCTCTATTCAGGGTGTTGATACCCTAACATCGTCCTTCTTCTCAAGGAATCTCCGGAACCAGGCGAGAAGGAATTCCTAATTGAAGGCGATTTTGAGAAGCAGCAAGAGGGTTCTACCAACCTTCTGTTCTCTGATTCCCCGAACCAGGCAAGAAGGGAATCTCATTGCTCGCATTGTCAAAGGGACAAAGTGGTCGCACGCTGACCAGACTCCTATCGGCACACTTCTCCAGAATCTCTGAGGAGATCTACTTGTAATCTTTTTTTAGAATACTTGTAATTTAGCTCCTCAAACTCTTTTTGTAAGTTTTCCCCCCCTTTGCAAACATAATGGAAAACAAGATGGCGACTCCGCTGGGGAAATTCTCCACTGCCGAGAATCAAGTGTCGCAATGCGACGAACAGACCTTCGGGTCTAACTCTGAATTCGGAAAAGCCGGTGCAGCCAGAGCTTCTCTGGCCAAATCCTCAAGGAAAGTCTCTACGGAGACTGAAAATGTTCTCTATGAGCCTACTGCGGTTATTTGGCGCAACAAGGAAGCACATCCGCAGTCTGATTCTTTTACTTGCGAGAACTTGGTGGTTCAGTTCGATCAAGCAAGATTTGAAGAAGTCCTCTCTGGGGGTGGCCCAACGCTTCGAGCACGGAAGCATAGGAGGGTTTCCACGACCAAGGTTTCAAATCAGAAACCGGAAGCAGAATTCTGCCAACACCCCTCAGCCTCGCGTGTGGCTAATCAGGTTCCCTGCGAACCTAAGTCTCCTCTGTGAAGGCGGATATGGAAACCTAAACAGAAGTCTTCGACCGAAGAGAAGGGCAAGATGCCTGTCTGCTCCAATCATAAAGTTACGACGGCAATCATACCGTCGTCCAATTCAAGGGCAGCGATGCCTCGCGCCGGCCTCGTTCTCATGAACGAAGCTACTGTACCACAGCGTACGCGCAGGGTCCATGAAGCTGAAACCAAAGTACCATCTAAGGCTAATTGCCTTCGCAACAGCATAGCGGGTAAAGCACCGCAGCATGCTCCACTTTCCATTGCGTTAAGCACTAAGTTCTCGTCTAATGGCGAAGCTAGAACTAAAGCACTATTCAGTGCTAATCCCGGCTACAGGGATAAAAGAAGCAGGACATCGCCCTATGCGCGATCCAAAAGAGCCTTTGCGCTTGATTGCAGGGACCCGATTGGGTCCGATTTGAGGAAATTGTTAGCGGATAAACAAACCTCTTCCCCCTATTACCAATACAGGGGATGTCAACTGCTGACACTCCACTCGGTCCATTGCCGGCTGGGACCAATCTCCGCCACGCCTCCAAGACGACGGTCGGTTTTTGATCGACTATCGATGCAAGTCCCGGTGAAACATCGCAAAAGGAGCATCTCGCGAGATCTACCCTCTGCATCCGTCAACATGACCGGAAGAGGACGAGAGTCCCCAGATCCAGACTACAGCCCAGGCTTGGGCGAAGTCTTGGTGCATGAAGAAGAGGGTGTTTTCTGAAACACCAGATCTAGGGTGGCGATACCTTACAATTACGAGCAGCCTTCTTCCTCGATGGCCCTAGCCTCGTCATAGCCCACAAGATCACTCCAATCATCGGACGGAGAAGATGAAGATAGTGGGTACGCCTCTTCGGCGACAGTCAGTTCGGTGCGAACAGACAGAGCATCAGTCAATATGGCTGATAACGTCAACGACGATCTTCGTCGGCGCCTGGAAGCCCAGGAGCAAACTTCCAAGACTCAGCAAGAGGCTCTGGACAATATTCAACAGATGCTCGCTCAACTCCTCAATAACCGGAATAACAATGATGCCGGGAGCAATCGCGATGAGGAGGAACACTTCAGCAATGAGCAACCAAAGCCGGAGAAATCCAAGGAGGGTTCTTCCCTAGACGCCGAAGTCCTTAAGGGCCTCCAAGCTCAGATCGCGTCCCTAGCTCAGAGGGATGAATTAAAGAAGGTAGGGACAGTCCGTCCTTATCCGCTGGAGTGGGATTCGGTGCCATACCCACCGAAGTTCAAACCGCCAACGCTGCATACCTATGATGGAAAGAGCTCGCCAAATCAGCACATCTACTATTTCTGGTCTCAGACTGGTAATGTTATAAACAATGACGCCATAATGGCTAGGCTTTTCATTGGCACCTTAAAGGGGGTGGCGTTTGACTGGTTTCGCAGTCTTCCCCCGGGCTCTATCAACTCCTGGATCGACCTGGAAACTCGGTTCCTCTCTCGTTTCTATGAGGATGATACCGAGGTAACCATGGACAAACTCCTCTCCACTGTGCAGAGGAAGGGCAAATCTGTCCGTGACTACATTGAACGGTTCAGAAACTTATCCTTGATGTGCCCAGCAGGGATGCCATTACCCATGCTCTTGCAGACATGCAGACACAACTTCCTAGACCAAGTCGAAGTTCGCATGGGGGCTGTCAAAGCCCACACCTGGAAAGAATTGGTCGAACAAGCTGAGATAGCCGAGAAGTCGGCTAAAAAGTTTGAACCATCCGCCCCTAGAGGCAAGTGGGGGATGAACAACAAAGGGCGTGGCGACCTACCGCAATCCTCTCAAGCTAAAGGCAAGGAGACTATGTCTGTGGAACTATCCAGAGATGTGCAGTCAAAGGCTAAGAAGAGCGGCTTCAACAATCAGGAGCCTAAATTCCCTCCAAAGCAGTACTCGTTCAAAGACGATCAGGTGGTCACCATATTCCATCTGCTCCACAAAGGGAACAAAATAAAGCTGCCAGATGCGCGGCGTCCCAATGAGATAGGACGCACAAACGACCCTAAATACTGCCTCTACTACAGGATGGTTCACCATCCTACTGACAAGTGCTATGTCCTCAAGGATAGAATTCAAGCCTTGGTTGATGCCGGGGTTCTGACGCTAAAGACGGAGCAAAAGAAAGTCACTGCCAATCTGGTGACTCTTGAGTTCGGCAAAGCCCCAAAAATCACAGTTCCCGACGGGACTTATTCCGTCCCTGCGCCACGGTTGGAAGTCAAACATCTCCCAGCTACAGCTCAAAACAATAAGGGTCTTGTTCCCTTAACATTGGAGACAGGAGAAGTCATGTGGATACATCCAGACCTCGTCCAAGGCGTACAGCGGGATCCAAAGTAGCTCAACTCAAAGGGCAAGTCTTGCAATGTCATCTCCCTCCTGCCAGACGACGACAACCTTACATCGGCTTCCCTCAGTGATTCCGAAGGAGAAAAGCATGCTTGCGCAGCGCAAGCCGATACGCCTCAGCAAACGGGCACCCGATCCGGAAGATCATACTTAAGGCAGTATGAAAAGTCTACTGACGAGATACAACAGCAAACGACGTCAGTACAAGTACCAGCATCCACTCTAATCCCAGCCAAAGGGAAAGAAAAACCTAAAGAGGTACGATTCGACCACGTGTTGAAGAAACCACCAGGCCAAGGGTTTGATACGCCCTTTCGGTTGGACATATTGGCTCAACTGGCCAATATCCCAGCTCGTATCACTATACACGAGCTCCTTCGCCTCTCGAAAGAGACAAGAGAAGCTCTCAGGGATGCGCTAGCCAATTCAGAATCATTTCTGACATGCATGCCTGAGATCCCTAACAACGATGTCCAGTCTTCCTGCCCAGAATGTCATCATGCACAATCAAAGGTGCCCGCTATTACCTTCACAGCGGAAGATATGCTTCTCAAAGACAACAAGCACGATCGACCTCTGTACTACACCGGATATATCGGTTCAACATGCATTGAGAGGGTACAAGTCGATCCGGGGTCCGCACTCAGCATCATCCCCAAAAGACTTCTCTACTTCCTCGGCATACCATTGTATAGGTCGTCCGCAACCACTACTACAATATACGGTTTCAACGCCGGGAGCAGTCATCCACTGGGGAAAATTCGACTCCGTTGCAGAATCGGGAGCCTGAAGTCAGAAGTGACATGCTATGTCATTGATGCTGACACATCATATAACCTGCTGCTGGGACGGCCATGGATCCATGCCAATTGGATCGTCCCTTCCACCCTCCATCAATGCTTCAAATATGTTGAAGATGATGCGACAGTACGAACTGTCTTTGCTGAGAGGCAACCATTCAAAGGGGTGGAAAATTACTTCACTGATGCTCTCCTATATCAAGAAGCCGGTGGAGCACTCAAAGAATCGCTGCCAGACGATGATGAAAGTGGCAACGAGGCGGATTCAGAATCCGAAACAGGCATGCCAGCTATTCTGATTGGTGAACCAATTATAGCATGTCTCAATAATCCCCTATGTAATACTCCTTCAGAGGATGAAGGAGAATGGGTAATTAATGATAATATTTCTTTTGATTATCCTGCGAGTATTGGGTCGATTAAATCCATTACGGATGGCTCTCTGCATGTGCCCGTACATGAGCCAAGTGTGGCCAGCACATCTGTGGAAGCTATAGAGGGGGCCACACTGGTGATCCCTCCGTCCAAACAAGGTCAGTCGCCGATAATCTTCGGTAGAACCCGGCCACGGGGATCCACAACTACAGATCCAAGCTCAGATACAGACGCCCCACAGTTCTTCCATTATGCGCGGCCAGCGCGCCATATTATGAAGAAAATGGGGTACGACTTGAAGCGTGGAGCAGGCTTGAATTTCGGAAAAGGAAGGCGCGGTTTGATGCAGAACCTTGTGCCTAAAGGGAAACCTGCAAATTACTATGATAGCACACGCAGGGGGTTGGGATACGTTACACCCACATCATCAGCAACCGTTCAAGTCAAAGACGATGAACCGATTCCATCACATTCAGCCTCATCCTCCGAGTGGGATTCAGATGTCAGTATAGGAGGAATGTTCAAAAACCTCACTGCTAATATGACCTCAAGCAGTCAATTGGAGCCCGCAGAAGCCACTGACGAGGAGCAATGGCCCAGCAATCAGACCTTCAATGGGAAAAGCGATTCGAATCGCGCGAACCACCTACTGAAGACAAGGTGATGCAGGTCAACTTGGGTAATCAAGATAACCCCAAGCCCATCTTTATAAGTGAAAGCCTATCACTTATAGAAAAGGAGGAATTGATAATGCTCGTGAAGGAATATATAGATGTCTTCGCATGGAGCTACGAAGATATGCCCGGACTTGATCCACAGGTCGCTATGCACCGTCTGAACATCAAGACCGACGTCAAGCCAGTCAAACAGCAACAACGTCAGTTTCGCCCGAACATTATGGAAGCTATTGAAGCCGAAGTTCACAAGCTCATTGCATGTGGCTTCATCCGGAGGAACAACATCCTGATTGGGTAGCTAACATCGTCCCCGTCCTCAAAAAGAACGGGAAAATACGGATCTGCATCGACTACCGTGATCTCAATACGGCCTGTCCCAAAGACGAATTCCCACTGCCCATCACCGACGTCATGATCGATAACACATGTGGATTCGAAAGAATGTCTTTCATGGACGGCTTTTCAGGGTACAACCAGATTAAGATGTATCCCGACGACGAGAAGCATACTTCGTTCCGAACACCATTGGGGGTATACTGCTACACTGTAATGCCCTTCGGACTGAAGAACGCCGGAGCAACCTATCAGCGGGCAATGAGTGTGATCTTCCGCGATCACCTCTGAAAAACGGTGGAATGCTATGTCGACGACATTGCCGTCAAAAGTCGCAACAAGAATGAACACCTTCGCGACCTGAGAACGATGTTCGACATAATGCGGGCTCATCAACTGAAAATGAACCCAACAAAATCCTTTTAGGGAGTGTCAAGTGGCAAGTTCCTTGGGTTTATTGTCACATCAAAAGGGATTCATCTTGACCCAGACAAGGTCAAAGCCATCCAGAGCATGCATCCACCAAAGAATCTCAAAGAGCTCAGAGGCTTGCAAGGCAGGCTGGCCTATATCAGAAGATTCATCGCAAATCTCTCAGGCCGCTGTCAGCCGTTCACCCGGCTCATGAAAAGGGAACTCCCTTCGTATGGGATCAAGCTTGTCAGGAAGCTTATGAAGACATCAAGAGGTACCTCACAAAGCCTCCAGTCTTAGTGGCCCCTACATCAGGGAAGCCATTCTTGCTTTATGTAAAGGCTATGGACTACTCCCTCGGTGCCCTCCTCGCTCAAAAGGACGACAATGGCCACGAGCAGGCCATTTATTATCTGAGCAGAACTCTCATAGGAGCGGATCTCGCTACAACCCTATCGAGAAAGAGTGTTTAGCTCTCGTCTTCGCTGTTCAGAAGACACGACATTATTTGGTCGGTCAGACCATACATGTCATCTCTAGAGTAAACCCTTGCGTCTTCTTATGACGAAGCCAGGATCATTGAATTCAAGATTGGCTAAGTGGGCACTTTTATTATCTCAATACGACATGATCTTCACGCCTCAGAAGGCGGTTAAAGGCCAAGCCCTTGCAGAATTCTTGGCTGCTCATCCAGTTCCGGAGCATTCAAAACTTCACGAAGATATCCCTGATGAAGTCTTCGAGTCTTATGCAACCTCAGAAGAGGAAGTGTGGCAGATGTTCTTTGATGGAGCATCGCGAATGGGCCCTAAAGGCAAAATTATTGCCGGAGTGGGGGTTGTGTTTATCTCCCCACAGAATCATGTCCTGCCCAGAGCATTCTCTTTGACAGAATCGTGCTCCAACAAAGTGGCAGAATATAATGCTCTGCTCATTGGTCTTCAGCTCGCCCATGGAATGGGGGTACGCTACCTCGAAGCTTATGGCGATTCAAAACTGATCATCAATCAGGTTAAAGGCGAATACGAAGTCCGTCATGAGGACTTGGTGCCTTATTACCATACAGCCATCGAATTGGCTAACCTATTTGAAGGTTTCTACATCGGGCATGTGTCTCGATCTCAAAACACCAAGGCAGATGCTCTTGCTGCATTAGCTACAACACTAGCCTTACCAGCCGACACCGAGTATTATCTCACAGTCGCAACTCGACATCTTGTATGCTCCAAGCACATGCTAAGAACTCGAGAAGTCTATAATGTCTCGACGAATCTTGAGCCGAGGGATTGGCGCTTTCCTCTCATTGACTATGCTTTGCACGGTCTGCTTCCAGACAATCCTAAAGAAGCGGCTTCTATCAGACGAAGGTCTCTCCGTTTCTACTACGATCCGACTCTGAAGACACTTTACCGTCGTTCATATGACGGTGTCCTCCTCCGTTGCCTTTCCAATTCAGAGGCACAGGAAGCGCTCCAAGAAGCGCACGATGGCACTTGCGGAGCTCATCAGCCAGGTCCAAAGCTTAAAGATAGGTTGCATAGGCTGGGATATTATTGCCAACTATGATAGCCGACGCTATCCAATATGCACGAAGGTGTAAAGCATGTCAGATTCATGCGGACTTCATACACCAGCCTCCGGAGTTGCTCCACCCGACTGCTGCTTCATGGCCATTTGAAGCATGGGGAATAGACGTCGTAGGACCAATCAGTCCTTCTTCGACAAAAGGTCACCGGTTTATCCTAGAAATAACCGACTACTTCTCAAAATGGGCGGAGGCTATACCACTGGTTGAAGTCAAAACCTCCAATGTAGTTCACTTTATCAAGCACCACGTCATCCATCGATTTGGTGTCCCTAGGCGGATCATCCACAACAACGGTCCCCAATTCATAAGCCAAGTATTCTATTGGTTCTGCAATAAATACCGAATTTAGAATGTAGCTTCAACTGCCTATAATCCTGCTGCCAACGGCTTGGCAGAAGCATTCAACAAAACAATCATCAAGCTGCTCAAGAAATTCGTCTCCTCGAATAAGCGAGATTGGGACGAAAAGCTCGGTGAATGTCTTTGGGCCTACCGAACCACGGTGCGGACACCGACAGGCAATACGCCTTTTTCCCTGGTATATGGGTGCGAAGCAGTCCTCCCATGGAAATCCAGATGCCATCGTTGCGCGTAGCTCTAATTACTAAAATCACATCAGAGGACAATGATCGCCTACGCCTTCAAGAGCTCGAAGCTTTAGACGAGAAGCGACTACAAGCTCAGCAGCATATCGAGCTATATCAAGCTCGAATCTTAAAAGCCTTCAATAAGAAGGTCAAACAGAGAGTCTTCCAGAAAGGAGACCTGGTCTTAGCCGTCAGACGACCGATGATTATGACGCACAAGACCAAAGGCAAATTTCAGCCTAAATGGGAAGGACCGTTGTAATAGAAACAGTCTATTCAAACGGAGCATACCGCCTCGCGACTGCAGAGGGCGACCTACTCATGATGCCGATCAATGGCAAGTTCTTAAAGAAATATTATCCTTAATCAAGGATCCTTCTCTTGATCAAGTTAACACTACACCTCTGATCAAGATCTCCGTGTCTGGAGCACACACAAAGAGAGCCTTTCTCTTCCTCCAAGTGAGGTCATACAGCCGAAAACCAACAGGAACCTGGCCGCGCACCGGTTATCCTAAAGGGAATCAAGGTTATGCAGACATTAACCTAATAATCCAATATCCTTTAACGATTAAGGATAGAGGAAAATGTTGGCCTATAAGCCCAACATAAGTCCTCGACAACTCATCATGCTGAGGGGAATAGCATGGCTAGCCCAACTCAAACGGTAGTTGGTAAAGGCATATCAAACCCGTTGACAACTGGGGATTTGCTAAAAATCCTAAGGGACCAGTTCCCATTTGATCCCCTCTCCAGAATCACTTACCAATTCTCATCCATAGGATGGTAAGGCCACATATATTCCGCTGTTATGTTAACATTAAACCTATGACAGCAGTTCCCTCATCTCTCTCCGAGAGAATGAGACCTCCAAAGTCACTTACCAATTCTCATCCATAGGATGGTAAGGCCACATATATTCCGCTGTTATGTTAACATTAAACCTATGACAGCAGTTCCCTCATCTCTCTCCGAGAGAATGAGACCTCCAAAGTCACTTACCAATTCTCATTCATAGAATGGTAAGACCACATATACATTTCGCTGTTACGTTAACATTAAACCTATGACAGTGATTCTCTCGTTTCTTCCCGTGGAAACGAGACTTCTCCTAAATTCTACTACAAACTCGATACTTATTGACATTTACAAAAGATAAGTATCACCTACCATTGAGCTTAGTAGCGTCTCATTCGGTTATGTCATTGCGACCTCTGAACCAGCAGACAGCTAAGTCTCAATTCCGAGCCCTGTTGACATTTACAAAAGACAGGTCTCGATACTCGTTGACATTTACAAAGACGGGTATCACCAATTTTTTGAAGCTTGGTGGCTTCTCAACCAGTTATGTCATTGCGACCTCTGAACTGGCAGATAGCCAAGTTTCATCTACCATTGAGCTTGGTGGCGTCTCATTCGGTTATGTCATTGCGACCTCTGAACTAGCAGACAGCTAAGTCTCAATCCGAGCCCTGTTGACATTTACAAAAGACAGGTCTCGATACTTATTGACATTTACAAAAGATAAGTATCACCTACCATTGAGCTTAGTAGCGTCTCATTCGGTTATGTCATTGCGACCTCTGAACCAGCAGACAGCTAAGTCTCAATTCCGAGCCCTGTTGACATTTACAAAAGACAGGTCTCGATACTTATTGACATTTACAAAAGATAAGTATCACCAATTTTTGAAGCTTGGTGGCGTCTCATCCGGTTATGTCATTGCGACCTCTGAACCAGTAGACAGCCGAGTCTCAATTCCGAGCCCTGTTGACATTTACAAAAGACAGGTCTCGATACTCGTTGACATTTACAAAAGACGAGTATCACCCCCTCTGAAGCTTGGTGGCTTCTCAACCAGTTATGTCATCGCGACCTCTGAACTGGCAGATAGCCAAGTTTCACCAATTTTTGAAGCTTGGTGGCTTCTCAACCAGTTATGTCATTGCGACCTCTGAACTGGCAGATAGCCAAGTTTCATCTACCATTGAGCTTAGTAGCGTCCCAATCGGTTATGTCATTGCGACCTCTGAACCAGCGGACAGCTAAGTCTCAACTTTGAGCCTGTTGACACTTACAAAAGACAGGACTCACCGATGCTTGCTGACATTTACAAAAGGCAAGTATCTCCCCTTCAGCCCCGCAAAGGGCTAACCTCGAGATCACTGACGTCTTAATCGGTTATGTCATTGCGACCTCTGAACCGACGGATAGCCACGTCTCAAAGATTACGTCCTCAAGCAAGAACAAGATGGAGATTCAACAGAAGCCAAAACAAAAGAAAGAATTTCCATTAATTCCAAAAGATGGAGACACATGGAGGCACGTATACAATGACCTACAAGCGTACACTGTATGATCTGAGCCGCTCTCCGAGGGCGTTTAGCCTCGTCTTCCTATCATCAACAGCCTGGGCAAGCGCTTGTGACCTCAGCTCAGCCTCATCAAAGTCCACAGCCTGGGCCATACGAGCTTCAACTTCCGCCAAAGTTGCCCTCTGTGATAACTCCTGCGCGCGCAAACTCCTCACTCTGAGCTCTGAGCTCTTCAAGCCGCGCAGTTTCCTCAAGACGCACTGGTATGGCCTTGGATAAGAGGAGATTTGCTTTCCTGATCATCTCCTCAGCCTTCGCAATCTTATCCTCAGCGCCATTAAAGAGTTGCAAGAGTTCTCAGGGTTCTCTGAACAAAGAAGGAAGAGGAAGAGGGAAAGTCAAGAAATCTCTCTGAAAAAAGGAGATCTTTTCCTGCTCAGCCCGATCGGGCTTTTATAGGCCAATCAGCGTCTGAAACAAGGCCTCGAAAAGGGCGTATGCCGCCGTCTCGAATTAATTCGAAACGCCGCCCAAAGCGCCTTCCCGAGAAGCGCTGCTTCGATTCCGCTAAGGGTTAACTTCGCCCTGGCTTAAAGTGCGGATTTCGCACAATCCTTCAAGGACATACTCCGAGAGGCTTACCTTAGCCCTCTAAAAAAGGCGCTGACATGCCGGTCTCGCGAAGATCACTCAAAGAAAGGACTATGTCCTTAACTCCGCATACGGTTTAGCCCCGCTATGGCCAAACCTTCAAAAAAAAAAAAAGCAAGCGAAGATCAGATGATTAGAAGATGAACTTTCATTGATTTAAAAAAGAAGAGTACATTGATATTACATCGAAGTTGTGTTTCATACAACACACCCAGTTGCTCAACAGGATAATTTGTGCAAAAAAGCATACAAGTGGTTTTATCCGCTTCTAAGTCAAACCGACTGGACAGAGGAGGCCTTCCTCCTGCACAAGGCTGTAATCAGTGGTGCCGCAAAGACACGGTCATTATTCTCCACAAAAATGGCAGGTCTTGCCAGGCCATTTTTGTTGAAGCCTGGCAATAAAAACCTATCGCCGCCAACACGATAGATCACGTATAATGGGAATCGGCTGTGGTACCAGTGATCTAACGGGTGTGATGTCCGCCTTTCCGAAGTGGATCGCCCTTTAAGGCCACCAAAGTTGAAAGTTGGCAATGATGCCAGTGATCTCACAGGCGACGCCCACTATCTTGAAGCGGATCATCTCCGACAAAGCGGCTACCAGCCTCACCTCAGAACGAATCATCTCGGATAAAAGGCTGCCAGCAGCCTCTGGGACACGCACCCGTCGCCCCGAATTGTTCCTCCTGCTTAAAAGTAAAGCTTCAACTGGGAAGCATAAGGCAATTTTATGGTTCCTTCCATCAAGTCACAAGATTGGCGAGCATAGCCCACTGCAAGGCAAATCAGAACAGATTAGCAGTTAAGCACAGAAAAAACTGCAAATCAGAATCTTTTGGGTCAAAGCAATCCAATTTCAGTAAAGCAGAGGACAAACCTCGCCTGCACAGCACTGATGGGCTGGCTCAGCAAACGCCAAGTCTTAGCTCCGCCTATATGGCAAGACTGGCTCAACTATTGAAGAGGCCAAGTCCCAAGTTCTGCTTGTGCAGCGGACTTAACATGCAATGATCTTCCAATGATCAGGTCAAGATGATAGCTTCACTGGGAAGCTATGCCAAAATCCTTCTCTGCAGATCAGTTAAATAGAGAACAAGGGAAGCTAATCCCTGAAGCAGCTGCCAAAGCTGAATTAAGGGAGATGAATTCCCTAAAATCGGTGAAGTCGTTGAATGATCAAGACTTACCGGTCCTTGGCCGGATAATGACCAGAGTGGGCATTCCCACTAGTTCAGAGATCTGAGTATCTCTTTCAAACCAAGAGAAGAGAAGAGAGGCAAAGCACTTCTCTTCAGAGGACCTCAAGTGTCCTATTTATAGGCCCCATGGCCTGAGCGCTGCCGCCTCAAGCGTGGAAGCACGAGCGCATTTAAGGCATTTATCACGCCTTGAGAAAAGGGACGGTCTCCCTTGGAACCGTGCAAAGGGAGAAACGTCTCCCTCATAAAGGCACTTATTGCGCCTTGAAGAAAGGGAATATCCTCCCTCGGAAACGTGCAAATCGGAGAATATCTCCCTCGATCAGCACGAAGAAAGGAGTAATCCTCCTCGTAACCAGCCCACGGCAGTTGATCTCGGGAAAGCGACATGCCCTCCCAAGCGAACATGCCTTCAGAAGCCCAGATGCGGGGCTACTAGCTGCGAAGCTACCCAGTCTACATGATTCCTCGACGAATCTACATCCCAAAGAAGGATTTAAAGCGAAGCTGAACTCAACCATCATGGCGACGTTCATACCCCACACACCACCAATCAAAGCAGTTCAAAGTATTTCGAAGTCTGAGCCATTGCAAACTTCTGAAAACTTTGAAGGGGGTCTTGTTGACACTTAAAAAAGACAAGATTCTTATTGGTCCGAACAATGTCTAAACTTGTTGACATTTACAAAAGACAAGTGACAGACGAGTTGAAGACCAGTTTTTCACCCATCTCCGAGGGACAAGGAAGCAACTTGGACTCCACTGATCCAGCAAGCAGACAGTGAACCCGGATTGTTTCTAAACAGACCTCAGCAGGTCTAAGGTGCTAGCACTTAGCATCACACGAGCCAAAGGGATAGCCTCGCTTGAGAGGCTAATATCACTCGACTTCGCCTCGAAGCCATCCAAAGCCTCGCCAGGAAGCTAACTCGCAAACTTCGCCACAGAGGACTTCCAGCTCCGCCAAAGGGTTTCTTTCGGACTTCGCCAGAAGCTGCCTCTAGCTCCGCTACGAGCTCAATGCGGACGGCTCCGCTATGAATCTGCCACGGTCAACCTTTGACCAATCAAATCTCCGGATGAGATCGGATCCAATCAGATCAAATCTAATTAAGATCAGATCAGAGATCAAATTTGGCAGTTGATTGCCACAATCTCTTGACTCTTCTAAAACGAGTAAGAGGATCAGGGGAAATCCTCCAACGATATGGAAAGGATTGAGAAGGTCAACCGACCTGCCAATTCTAGCTTCGCAGAAGCTGATCTTAGCCTCGCAGCAAGGCTACTTTCCAGATTTTAAACAGATTCGATTCAATCTGTTTCCATATTTTCAAGGGACGATTATACCCTTGCTCTCCCTATAAATAGCCCGCCAGGGGTACAAGGAGAGGGATATATACGAGGATCGATCGGTCAAGACACAGAGGCATACAAGAGGACTCCACAAGCAGAGGCTTCTTCATAACGCACCGTGCGTTCTCGAATTCAGAGACCTTTTAGAGAATTGCTTTCTCTATTTAGGGTGTTGATACCCTAACATCGTCCTTCTTCTCAAGGAATCTCCGGAACCAGGCGAGAAGGAATTCCTAATTGAAGGCGATTTTGAGAAGCAGCAAGAGGGTTCTACTAACCTTCTGTTCTCTGATTCCCCGAACCAGGCGAGAAGGGAATCTCATTGCTCGCATCGTCAAAGGGACAAAGTGGTCACACGCTGACCAGACTCCTATCGGCACACTTCTCCAGAATCTCTGAGGAGATCTACTTGTAATCTTTTTTTAGAATACTTGTAATTTAGCTCCTCAAACTCTTTTTTGTAAGTTTTCCCCCCCTTTGCAAACATAATGGAAAACATTCTCCAAACACATGTAAATACAAAAACATGATATTGAAACAACTTTGAAGCATATTGTATATGAAATGAATCCAATATACATGAAAGGTATTATATCTATGTTTTTGACATGAAAACCAAAAATAAGTTTTGTTTAAATATAAAACTCTCCAAACACATGAATAGGGTATGTAGTACCAAAGACATTTGATAAACTATTTATGAAAACCAAGATCGGTTAAACTGAAAACCAAAACCAAAACATGAACTTTAAACTTGTGTGTATATTGTGAACTTGAGCATATTAACACTATCTACCTTTAACACAAGATCTAAACAAACTATATTAAAACAAACTGATGCCTTCTTGTAGAACGCCGTCTCCAAGTCAATTCGATCCAAACGTGATCCACCGAGCTTGAGTCAACCGAGTGCTAGATGTGAACATGACACTCGAGCTCTTGAATCACCATGTGAAAGCTCCAAAACACCTTTGTTGAAGCTAATCACCTACTAATATCTTGATCAAATATCAAAACGAAATATCATAAGATTATTAGTAAACTATAACTACATGAGTTAATCATCATCAAAACTAGAGTGAAGGGCCTCTGGGCCAACAAATATGACTTCGATCGATCAATTGGAGTATGAAAAGGCTATCGAAACATTTGACGCTGAACCATGGGCTCAGCAACTTGATCTCCAGTGAGAAAAGCGATTCGAGCAATGTGAATCGCCCACTGAGGATAGGGTAGTGGATCACCCTAAATCCATCTCTATAAGCGAAAGTTTATTACTCACAGAAAGAGAAGAATTGATAGCACTCATATGAGAATATATCGATGTTTTTGCATAGAATTATGAAGATATGCCCTGTCTTGATCTGTAAATTGCCATGCATCATTTAAACATTAAACCTAACATCAAGCCGTGAAAAAACAACGACGGTTTCTCCCTGACATTATGAAAGCTATTGAATCTAAAGTCTATAAACTCATCGCGTGTGGTTTCATATGGGAGAAGCAACATCCGGATTGGGTTGCTAACATTGTCCCCATTCTTAAAATGAATGAAAAAATCCGAATCTGTATTAACTATCACGATCTTAATACAGCCTGCTCTAAAGACGAGTTCCTACTGCCCATCATGGATGTCATGATTGACAACACCTGTGATTTTAAGAGAATGTCTTTTATAGATGGCTTCTTAGGGTACAATCAAATCAAGATGTACCCAGAGGAGGAAAGGCATACTTCATTGCGAATGCCGTTAGGGCTATACTGCTATACTATGAAGCCCTTCGGATTAAAGAATGTGGGAGTAACTTATCAACGATAGTTAAGGGTCAGGCTCTTGCAGGTTTTTTGGCCGCTCATCTGGTTCTAAAAAACTCAAAGCTTCATGAAAATTTTCAGATGAGATTTTCGAATCCAATATGATTTTGGAGGATGAAGTATAGCAAATATTCTTTGATGGAGCATCAAGAAAAGACCTCAAAGATAGGATTATCACTAGTATTGCCAGGGATGGGAATGGTTTGATTTCACGTTTTTGTTAACTTTCTTCTTTATTTTTTAGTGTGCAGGTCAAATTCTTTAGCATTGCAGAAGTCCACACTTACTCTTGTGTGGTTGGGTAAATTCTTATATATTTTTATACTCTACTGCTAATTTTTATTTATATTACCTGTGCACTATAAATAATTTTAAGAACTAAAATATAGAAATTGGATACTTTAAACGGTTTAGACATTTGCATCTAGGCACGTGCCAATTTTCATTCTAATATACTGTATTTTGTTCTTGTGTTGTTGTGATCTTGACGGAGGTGTACATATTGGATTGCATATTGTATGACCCAGAAAAGGAGAAGACAAGAATTGCAGTAAAAGTTTTCCTTGAATCAAATGAAAAGGATTACAACAAAAACTGTTCCTTCTGGTTACAAGGGAGGGAGAATATTGAATCTTGAATCCCCCCTTTGTTTAAGGCTGGGTTCTTCGTGTGGCGGTGGAGAGTGAATCTTGTTCTCCGTTGACCAGATGACCGTCCTTCAGGGATCTCCTCTTCGGCCGGTAGAAAGAGTGACACAGCTCTGTCTACCAAAACTTTAGAAGATAAGGTAGGCGAAAGCTAGCTCGTACGCAGCAAGCTTGCTGAAGAGTTGATCTGCTTCTTTTCTCTCTGTGTCGCCCTCTGTCTCTCTTCGTCCGATTGATTCTCTGATCTCCTCCCTCCTCTTCATAGCAAACAGGGCTATTTATAGAGGTACCAGGGGTGAACGTGCCCCCTAAAAATGCTCCACAATGAGGGCTAACTTCCCCGCTACATGGGCGGTAACTAACCCACGTGCCTGCTGAAGACACGCCACGATGGGGGCTGATTTCCCTTACGTGTAGGCAGTGATTGGTCCCTTAACCAAGGCGGTTATAACTGAGACGCGGGTGTCAGGCCGACGCGCCTTGATGCTGAGACGCGGGTGTCGAGCCAACGCGCCTTGATGCTGAGACGCGGGTGTCGAGCCAACGCGCCTTGATGCTGAGACGCGGGTGTCGGGCCAACGCGCCTTGATGCTGAGACGCGGGTGTCGAGCCAACGCGCCTTGATGCTGAGACGCGGGTGTTAGTCCCTCGCGTCTAGAGCTTGAAACTTTGCTTTTCAATGGCTTGTCCTCCAGTAACTTTTGGACAGCCTACAGAACCCCCTCCAAAGTTTTCGATATTCCGCAGTTAACTGGGACGGATTTCGAAATACTTTGGATTTTAGCCGTATTTGCTTTCATGACTGGACTGTTAGTGCTCTGGGTTTGATTTTATCTGGAGTTGGTCTTCGTGAGAGTACTGTTTGAACTCTTTGAAGCCACCAGAGTTGATCATGTTGAGTGTCTAGATGCACAGTCTAAACCTCCCCGATTGCTTTTAGTCTGTCACGGGTGTGCTTTAAGCCAGGAGTGGTTGGTCGTCTGCTTGCGTCAGTGTACTGTTGAACTGATTTTGCAGAAGCAGGAGGCTGAATGCAGGTTCTTTTCGAAAAGCCGAGATGGTACTGCTTTAAAGACGTGATTTCTGTAGGGTGCGTCCTTTGGCAATGGAAACGCGCCCGATCTTCCATGAGGCAGACGCGATGTTGGGCCCGCTGGGTCGGACGCGGACTTCGTAGAGAGATGCGACCTTCCGAATGCATTTATGGAGATGCTGACGGGGCACGACCATTGAAGAGACGTGGCCGTCGGGTGCGAATTCGTGCCATGTCATGATTACGCTGCCAGCTGGCCTGGGGAACCGGCGGGATTTCGCCTTTTGGCGCGCGGACTTCCCGGTTCATTAAATGAACCGCTCCTATGTGTCGAACGATGACTCGCTGTGGAGTCACGGCGCATGATCTTCCCTGTTTAAAAATGATTTGGTTCCACGCGTCAAGCGGTGACTCGCTGCAGCGTCTATCGGGCCACACGCCGCGTATCTTCGCGAATCCTTGTGCCTATAAATAGCCACAGTTGGAGAGAGACCTCTTCTTCTCCGAGCGTTTTATTTTAGGGTTTTAAGAAACAGAGTTCTTCTTTCCCTGTTCATTATCAGATTCTTGATTGACGATGGCACCCAAGACTAAGCCAACCGCATCTTCTTCACGGGCGACCGTCGCCGAGGCCCAGAGGGGCGCTTCCTCCGCGCAGGATGCTTTTTTCTGAGGTAGAATGCCGTTTAGGCTAAACTTCACCATCACTGGAAGTTTAAGGAACCCTAAAGACACATTTTTTTCTTTGAAGGAGAACTATTAACACAGGATATGAACCGGTTTGATTCTCAGACGCGGTCTTTGAGTTGATAACCAAGGCGCGGGTTTGATGACCCGGTGCCAGTGAGCCCTGCGCTTCGGATTCTTCACTTAGAATATTTCTAATTGTGAAGGGTTTGGACGCGGTCTTGGTTTGCAGAACGCGGATTTGATCCTTGCGTTTTGTGCCATCAGCCGCTGATTTTGATGAATCTGGCACCTGAGTCCAAGCAATTAGAAATCTGGGGGTGTGAAAGGAAGGGAGTTACCCTCCTTAACTTCTGACGGTTGTGGTGATGGAAGGGTTAAGGTGGATAACTCCCTTCTTTTCGCACCCCAGAAGTGACATCAAGGACATTCCATGACCTTCTGGTGGTGGAGACGCGGATCCTGCAGGTCTGGACGCGGGTTTGATAATTCCTGCGTCCAGTATCTCTTCTGCGCGTTGGACGCGGTTTCGCAGGTCTGGACGCGGATTTGATAATTCCTGCGTCCAGTATCTCTTCTGCGTCTGGATTATGAACACTTAGCATTTTTTTTTGCTTCTAATAAAGTATCTAACTAAGTGTCCTTTTCTTTTGCAGTGCCCCATCCTTCTCCCTCACTCGCCAAGACGCGCCACTTTGGACATGTAGGTGGTGCTGACCGGGACTTGACCTTTGTGCTACGAAGGACTGTCCCTGTGACTACTGACCAGTCGCAGGATCGCAGGGAGAGGCTCTCTAATATGACATGAGAACTCTTCGGGTACTTATGACCGATGCAGCATTCACAACGGATGCTCACGTCAAGCTGGAGAAACCTGCCTTCTTCTTCGGAGATCGTATCAACGATGGCGGCTATCGTGTGTATGACGGAACTTATAAATGGCTCCGTCAGATAAAGGGTGGAAGATTCTTTCTTCCGAACATGGAGAGGATGTTCCCGCTGTCCTACTTCCAGCACATGTCCGTCCCTCGGAAGATGGAATGGGACATTTCTCGATATGTCCCTGAGATTACTCTCGGTGATTTGGGTTCCCATAAAGTACACCGTCATGATAGCCATGACAGGTCGGTTCTCGGCCTATTCCCTGGGTCGCGCAAGTCTGAGGTTCCGGTTGGAGAGATACCACAACTTGGCACTACCTTCCTCAACGCGTTCATGGAAGCGGAGGGTGATTATCCGGTCGGGTTCCGTTCGCCCGGGTGGGTCCATTCCACGGAGAACTACTGGTGGGGCAGGATGGTGGGTTTCGTCCTCACCGATCTTGGGGATCTGCTAAAGCGTGTGGGACTGTACCCGGCGGTCAGGGTCGTACAGTGGGGTATCCCACCAGGCTCTCATAACTTTTTCGGGATCCTGGAGCGCTGACGGGGACATTCTTTACCCCGGTCGGAGAGATGGACCTTGCACTGCACGAGCTACATGAAGTCTCGGGGTTGGCAACATGGGACATTCCCTATGAGGAATATGTCCCGACCACTGAGGAGCTCTATCTCTTGAAGAAAGAGTTTCCTCGGGTGTACGAGACTTACTGGGAAGTGATGTGTCACTTCCACATTTGCGGTCAGATAACCGCCTGGAGGTCGCAGGGAGTCAAGCAACTGTCTTGGGCCAGTTACTTATTCAACGATGTCAATATAAAGACAGTCCGATAACCCGACTGGCTCCCAGTTCCGACAGGGAGATTGAAGACAGGATCGACAAGGCTTCTGAAGGCTTCTACACCACGGTTTCGAACGAGGACAGTTTCGACCCTGACCTGGTTTTTGAAAGCTTCCACCATCAAGCCCGGACCCCTATCTCCGATAGGGCACTGTTGGCAGGCTTCTTGATGCTGTGGCTGAAGCGTTGTGTGGTGCCCACGCTGCCACATGAAGCTATTGTTGCTGACGTGGTGTACCCGGCGGTGCTCCTGGCTCATGGCAACCCTATAGCCCTTCTCCCGGCCGTGGCGGCTGGCATTCAGAGCGGGTTGCGGGCGCTAACCAAGAGTTTCTGCGAGGCGCCAAAAACTGTCGACTCCACGGCAAGCCGTATGTTGACTCAGAGGGGAATCCGACGGTGAAGTGCCCCAACCCTCGGATCGAGCTGCCTTATACGTACCTCATGGCTTGGTACGTGATGCATTGCCCTTCTCTGATGACGGCGGTGCGTTGGAGGGAGAGTTCCGTCCCTTTTGTACAGCGGTTGGAGGATTCGAGCTGGCGTGATCTTTATATATATTACGTCCGGAAGCGACTTTCAGATTCTGCGAATTACCAGCTCAATCGCTGCTTCCCCGAGATCTCTGGTGCATCTTTCGGGGATCTATTTACTGATTCCGCGGGCCTAGATGGCTTCACGAGGTTGTCCGCGGGAGTCTTCTGGTGGTTGATCAATATTCGGCCCGGATATGCTTTTCCGGCAAGGGACTTCATGCACCATCGAGCCGTACATGCCGAATCATTTCGCTCGACAGTTCGGCTACGATCAACTCTACGTCGGGAATCCTAATGCTCGACTCGCCTTCGAAGGGAACTTGTTCGAGGTGCTCGGGCTTGGTACTACAGTGTGGCCGGAGGGACGGGAGCAAATTTCCGTCTACCTATCGAGGGGTCCAAGTGCCGTATGAGCTTCAGCTTCTTCACTTGGTATTTCCAAGCCATCCAGACATCAGACTTTGTTTCCGGCGTCTTCATGTATTGAGAGCATCAATGCAAATCTCGAGGCAAGGTCAGAGTCTGGTAAACACTCGAAACTCACCGACCAGTACCTGAAGGCCCAGAAGGAGGTCGGGAGAAGATCGGGAAGGGAGCCACGAGCAATAAGGGCGGAGCCCGCGACCAACAAGGGAGGAGCCGCAAGCAGCAAGGGCGGAGCCACGAGCAACAAAGACTCGACAGGCGGTAAGCAAGCGTCATCAACGCTCTGCTTCAACTGCTGAACCTGCTCCCAAGAAGGTTCGGAGAGACTTGACAACCGAAGTCTCCCGATCCGAAGACATCCCTGCTGTCGTTGAGGTACCGAGGGAAGAGGATATAGCTGAAGAGGATGTTCATTTAGTCCGTGTCCCTAGGTCGAGCAGCAGAGACCGTAGGTCTACGGAGGAAGGGGAGCTCGTTGACAGAGCCACCACCGCTGACGAGGATGAGCAGCTAGAGGTCGACATCATGAGTGGAGGAGATGTCGATATTCCGGGATTTCAGTTCAACCCGGGTTTTTACTTGCTCATGAAGGGAGAGATGAGGCACAGCAACCTGGGTCGCCTTGTGTCTTCATCTCCAGTCCTCGGGCAGTTAACCCCAGTCCTACCACTGGGGTAATTGGTGGCAAGGCTCCGGCTGCAGAAGTCTCGCGCGGCGCTATCGTCTTCCTCACTCTCAGGGGAAAGCGATTTTGAAGACGAGGTCGACTACGGCAATGAACCCGCTCTTCCTGATCCGAGTAAGTTCTCCCACATCTCAGAGGAAGAAATATACGGGGGTGAGCCATCAAAGTATCACAGCTGGCGATTATTCCCGCTGAAGGTACTCTTTTCACCTTTTGACCTAATTTCCCTTTTCATTTTGAAGAGGATGTTTTAACATTCTTCTTTTATGCTGCAGGGTTGGCCGGGAACATTGAAGCTGTAATCTCCTCGCACATCAAGGAGACGGTAAAAGAACTGACCCAGTCTGAAGGAGTCGAGGCTTCAGTTTTCGAGATAACTCCAGAGAGGGCAACTACTGAAATTGGGGAGCCTTCCATTTTGCCGAAAGAGGAGGCAACCCCTAAGGCTGGGGAAGAACCCACTCTGCAGGGTGAAGAGGTTACTATTGAAGCCAAGGAGACTTCCACTCCGCAGGATTCGCCCAAGGATTCGACATCTCTGGACCTCCCAGATGGTAAGGAAGTTCTGATATTTTAAATGTTTCGCTTTTCTCCTTTGTGGCTAATGTCGCGATAACTTGCAGAGGGAACTGAGGGGGCTCAGGTGGAGAGTCCGACGGTCGATACCCTTCCAAAAGGCCACACAGCTCAGGTCTCGGCTGAAGCTTCTGAGGAGGTTGCGCTTACTACTCCATCATTAGCTGTGGAGGTTCCTGCAGAGATAACACCTCCGGAAGCGCCAGTGGCCAGTCTCGCTCTTGTCGTATCGACGGTCAGCACGACTCTCGCGCAAAAAGAGCCGGCTTGCACCCCTTTCTTCATGATAGAAAGGGGGTCGGGGAGTACCTCGGGTGATGATACCATGGATTTCCTGACACGCAAAACGGTGCAGCAGTTCCTTGACGCGATGCGATCGTGCATCGATTTTATCCTGTCTGGGCGTAGCTCCTTTGACTTTGCCCGGACGTTTCTTGGAAACATGGCCGGTAACATCGAATTAACCGGAGGCTCCTCGCTTGCCAAGTCGTGTCTGCTGTTGGTGGAGCAATTGGGAAGTGACCTGAAAGAGCTGAAGTCTTTGGAAAATGCTAGTTCTTCTTAAGAAGCCCAGGTCATCTTGACTAGGCTCCTAGCCACCCAGGAACAAGAGCGACAGGATGTGGAAGCACAAGTTGCTGAAGAGGTCCGCAATCTCGAGCGTTCCCAAGCTGAATGTCAGAAACTGGCTGACGATTCAATGGAATCCGAGTTCATCCGGTAAAACGCAGAGCTCGCCATTACCAATGCTCGGTCTGCCATCGCTAAGGCGGAAGCCATGATCGCGGATAATGAGAGGACGCTTGCCACCGTCCGGAAGAGGCTGGAGGAGCAACAAGCTGCGATGGCACGAGCTGAAGAAAGCCAGACCATTCATTCGTCCAGGTTGGAATCTCTGCGAGCACAGCTGGCTGCAAAACCTTTTTATCTGAAGAGGAGCTGCGGGTCCAAGCCATGATGGAGGCTGAGAAGGCACGTCAGCACGAGATGCATCGTCTCATGGAGCGTATCCGTTCTTTGCCGGATCAAGACTTTTAGCCTTTTCCCCTTCTTCCCCTTTTTTGTAAAGAAGAGGACACTCTATTAGAGTGTTTGTATCCACTTTTACTATTTTCGATATAATAAAAGTTTTTGAAGTTTTTGTTCCATCTTCTTTGTTTAGCTGTGGATGAATTCAACTCCCTGATCACTGGTTGTGAATACTGAACTTAGGTAAGACTAAGTTCTTTCAATGAGACGCGGCGTCGACTCTAAGTCTTCTTGATGAGACGCGGCATTGATCCATAGAGTGAGACGCGGTCATCCGTCCATAGGAGCTTAGATAGAACTAAGTCCTTTTGATGAGACGCGGCATTGATCCGTGGGGACAAACGCGGCTTTGAGTAACGCGAATTTGTCCTGTCAATGAAGACGCGACTTGAGCGGATGCGAGGGACGCGGCCTTGTGTATTTTCCACTAATCTCAGAATGGACTAAGTGCTTTCCCTTAGAAAGGGCCCCGTTTGCTGAAGGGACACGACTCTGAGTCACGTGGACGCTCCTTTAAAACGCGGGTGAACGCCTTCCAATTTGAGAAAGGTGACGCGGATTCTTAGACGCGGCTTTCCCATCTGCGTTTAATGCAGCCGGACGCGGCTTTCCTATCTGCTTTAATGCAGCCTGACTTAAAGATTTTATGAGATCTTTGACCGTCAAGTCTTCGCTGACGATTGAACGTCAAGTCTTCGCTGACGATTGGGAAACCGGGTCATCCGTTGTTTCCCGAAGCAGTTGTCCACGCGTCGGTTTTCCATTGGACTTGGGCGTTAATGCCCTTTAATGCAAAACTGGCGCTGACGGTTTGAGATCAGCGCCTGCGATGCTTCCCGAAGTGACGTTCCACGCGTCAGCCTCCCATTGGGCTTTGACGGTCGTGCGGTCATTAAGGCCGGCGGTTTTAATTAATGAACCATTAATGACCGTTATCAGGAGTTGCCTATAAATAGGACTCACGCCCTCTCTTTAACAGCGGCTGCTTAGACCGTGCTCTGTTTGAGAACGAGTACTCTGAGGGACTCTGCCTTCTCCCTTCAAGGACCCTATCAGGGGTTTGCCTCCATGGATGAAGGTGCCTCTGTGGATGAAGATGACCCAGAGCTTTCATGCTTCTGTTTGGTCTCTTCAGTGGATTACCACTGTCAAGTGATTTCAATGGCAGGAAGCGTCTCTTTAAGCACTTTTTACGTCCGCGTCTCAACGCAGATAATTCAACTCTTAACAGAGGCTTCTGCGGGTATGCCATGCCCACTTACCATGACATTTTAGATCCAACCAAGTTTGAATTTCAGTATACCCCTTAAAGAGATATCATCTGGACCTTCTTGTAAAGTCGTGGTTGGTGCATTCCTTCTGGAATTTGCGCCGCCGACTTAAACTTCCTTGGACGTGAGTACAGAAGTCTTTGGTACTTGGCCGCGGCTTTACTCATGAAGCTCGCGTTTTAAGGCCACTGACTTGGATGAATTCCAACTCGGGTTGAAGGCTTCAGACCCGAATCTTGCAACTCCTGTTCCTCCAACAGAGAGATGGCAGTTTTCGGCGTCTGAAGTTTTTCGCGTCTTGTGTTTTTAGGCGCGGGAGTAAGATGAGGCTGCGTTTGAATCCTGTGTGTTCCACAGTTCTGATTCGCGTCTGTCTCTGTTGGCGCGGTAGTTTGACTTACTGCGCGGGTCATTCCCGCGTATGCAGCCTTTGACAATAGCCGCGTCTGTCACTTAGTTTTCTTTTGTTGAAGTACACTAAGTTCCAGATTTTCTAACCCCTTGTTTATTCTTTGCAGGTAGGCTTGATTGTCCTTTTTCAGGTTCGCTGGGCCCCTGGAAGAATATTTCAGCCGGCGGACTTGTTCGATGTTCGTCCACAAGGGAATATATTATGGTCCTCGTCGTCCACAAGGGAATATATTATATCCCTGACGAGGACTCGACCCTCGCCAAGGTCTCTTCAGATCTACTGCACCAGTCATGCCTGCTGGCAAGAGATGGTCAGGGTAAGTACGGCGGCGAGGGGGCTACGGTGGATAAGGTGGCAGATAGGATCCTCTTCCTCTCCCACCCCAGAAGTAACATCGAGGACTCCTCATGTCTGCTGGATGGTCTGCTGGGGAAAGAGATGTTCATGAATGAAGGGTTGCAGGACTTTCTGCTGCCACCAGACCTCAAGAACACCATTGCTCTTAGCTTAGTCAGCTAGGGCTCTTTCGATGTTTACATCATACATCGTGGTGTAACCAGCTTCTATTGTAGCCACAAAACATCGCGCACTTGGAATCAGACGCGGCTTTAAGGAGTGAGTGCAACCTCTGAGAGAGAGAGGGACTTCTTTGTACTCCTTAATTGTAACACTCCATCTTATTGTAAGAGAGCGTTTTGACTGTAACACTTAATCTTATTGTATAAGAGAGCGTTTTGACTGTAACACTTAATCTTATTGTATAAGAGAGCGTTTTTGTATCACTTTCATATACCTGGAAATAAATAAAAGTGACACTTCTCTTTTTGCCTCTTTCATTGTCTTGAACTTTTATCTTCAGTTAGACGCATAGAAGCAAAGAGTCTTTGACTTTGTCAAAATTATGATGGAAATTTTAATAAGTCAAACTTTGTGGAGAAAGATCCTATTTCAGGAACTCTCACGATACTGTCAGAGGTGTAATATTAACTTGACAGAGGTGAAATTTTTGATGGACCTGCCACTTTATAAGAGAAAGTGACAAGTAGAATTGGTACCCCCAGGGAGGGTGAACTTTTATCAAGTGTTTGGGATTAACTTGATTGAGCTCAACTGGGGATTTGATGGAAACACTGTGAAATCACCTAGAGGGGGGGTGAATAGGTGATGGCTATATGAATTATGGCAATAATGCGGAATTTAAAAATTAACTTAACAATTAGCACAATACACAAATTCTTGCAAGTAATAGACAATATAAAAGTGCAAGTAATAAAGAGATAGAGTTTAGAGAGATTTGATCAAACGCAAACACAAGGAGTTATTTCCGAGGTTCGAGCCACGCTCTACGTCCCCGCCTTCACACTTGAAGGATTTCCACTATTGAGGATCCCACTGGATCAACAATACAAGGACACACTTGTCCGTCTCTCGTGATGCCGCAACACCACCTTGAGCACACTAGCTCGCCTTGAGGCCGATGCCTCTACAACTTCACTCAAGTAAGAAAAGAGTGATCAACACTTGATCACTTTACAAAAGCTCACTAAGCACAATCCTAGAACCAAATATGTAGATGTAGATATATGGGATTGTGTAGTGCTAAGCTAGAGAGAAGTAGAGATGTAGGCTTCAAGATGGGTGATTGGAATTTTGGCTTTTGAGAGAAAATCTTGTCTAAAAGGAAGAGCTTGGAAATCTTTAGAAATCTCTTGTAAAAATATTCTTGATGGCTCTAAAATTGTTTTACAATTAGTTGTCTAATCAATATGAGGTGACCCTCTATTTATAGGGGTCAAAAACAGCCTCACAAATTCGTTGATACCAAATCCCAAAAGAGAAATCAGCCAGAAAAAATAGATGTTGGATCTGTCAGAACTTTTGACAGAGTCCGGTCGACCGGGTCGGTCGACCGCCAACGGTCAAAAATGTGACCGTTGGGGTTCATCGGTCGACCGGGTCGGTCGACCGAAAACTCCTGTGAAAGCAAGTGTACATCGGTCGACCGGGTCGGTCGACTGATATAGACGTGCACAGTATTGTGCACATCGGTCGACCGGGCCGGTCGACCGGTTACTGTGAGTTCTGAAAAACAGAACTTCCAGAACCAGAAATTTGGGTTTTTGGATTTGGGTCTTGGGTTGGATTTTGGAACTTGTAAAAACATAGAGTATGAGCATGTGTCATACTTCTATCATGTTAAAATAGTTTGATAAAAATCCTTTTGATAGAAACTTGTTTTTCCATAAAATTTTTTTCCAAAACTATTGTTTTTCTAAAGATCTTATTTCCAAAAAATGTTCTCTTTAGAACTAAGTTAGAAATGGAATTTGAAAATCTTTTTGAAGCCATGAACCTAACTACAAGGTGTGTGTGTGTGATAATCCCATAGCTCTACTTCTAATATCTAGCTTTGACAAAATATCTAAAATAAAAGTAAAAATACAACTCTTGTTTTTCTTTGTTGTCTTGGTCTTGTCTTGATCTTCATAACATCATCTTGATCCCAAAGCATCCTAGTTGTGCATAGCTTGGGAATCTTCATTTTTGCGGCGAACTCCAAACTTGTGAGTCTTTTAGCGGAGCCGTCAAAAACAACTTGTTAAATAACCTGAAATATTCTGAAACACAAATGTTAAATACATAACTAAATATGTTTTGTTATCATCAAAATAACTGGGATAATGGCCTTTGGGCCAACAATCTCCCCTTTTTGATGATGGCAAAACATATGTAGTTATCACAAAATATTTTGGGTAGAGACTTCAAATGAAGCTCCCCCTCAACACATGCATATATAGGAAAACATATGTAAATGGTATACACCATATTTCCATGCCAATAAATAATACCAAATACTCATGTCATAGAATAGATGAAGGAAATGAGTTCATACATGACATAAATAAGAGATACATAAAAAACAAAAGATAACCATGTCCACACACATAAAAATACATGTCCAAAGCAAAAATAAATACTACATGTCCCAACAACAAATACTACATGTCCATCACAAAATATCCAAAACACAAATACTACAAAATATCTCTCTCAAAATAACTCTCCCCCTTTTTGACATCATCAAAAGGGGAGGTCACTCCTCAGCATCATCATCACCGTCATCGCCGTCTCCGTCATCATCACCACCTTCCTCTGAAGAAGCAACCTCCTCTGGATCCATGCCATCGACTCTGGTGCGCGGTGGTGGAACAGAAGAGCGAGCTCTGGGAGGAAATGGAGGACCGGTGGCTGGGAGTCGACAAGCAGTCGGGGTACGATCAGGAACGAGCATGTCAAATTTTGAGAAAAGAGCCTGAAACTGAACATCCACGAATCTCATGGAGTCAGCAAAATATGACATGTCGTTTCGGACCTCCGCCCGAAAAGCAACATCCTGAATGGCACGAGCATCCAACTCCGCACGAATAGCTGCGTCGCGCTTCTCGACCCAGGCCTGGTGCGCCTCGATCTGAGAGCGGACCTCCAAAGAGAGAAGTGCTAGAACCTCTGGAGAAAAGACAGGAGCTGAAGCAGAAGAGGATCCAGGTGCAGACGAAGCCAGGACTAACAGGAGGAAAAGGTGGCTGCACAGGAGCGTGTCTACGCAACTAAGCTTCCATCATCTTCAGAACAACTCCATTGATGTTGGTCAGGGGATTGGAGGGACTTTCGGCAGAAAGATCAAAATCTAGAGCCCTAAGAAGATGGGTAATAAGCATGCCGTAGGGCAAGCTCCTACCCGCAGTTCGGATCTGATCAGAAGCCATATGAGAGGCTATGACTCTAGGAAAATTTACCTTAATGCCTTTAAGAAGGCAATAGATAATCAAGGGTACACAACCCCTAGCGTGGCTATACTCACCATGCTTGGGGACAATGTTGAAGAAAATAATCTTAGCAAGGACCTGAGCAGTGAGAGTGTATCTACTCACAACTTCGTTCCTCACTAGACCGGGGTTGTCATCCCCGTGGATCAAGGTAGAGGCGGTGAGCGCAGACTCACCGTCCGGGAATTCAAAGTCATGCAAATCATGAGAATACACATCTGCTCCACCAGTGGAGAGATGCAGAATCCTAGCAAATCGACCGATAGAGAGGTCGATATCTCTACCTAAAACCCTAGATGTGATACGATTCCCATCGAATTCAAAATTAGCATAAAAGTAAGGAACAAGGGAGGTGTAGACTTGTTCCTTGATGGTCAAAAATTCCACTAAATTGTTGGACTGCAGGATATGTGGAATATTTAGGTGTTCAAAATCTTGGATGACAACGAATCTCCCCGAGTTAATGTTCCTCGTGGAGAGATGGGAATATCGATCAGCTGCAAGATCATTAAGAAAGGGTCGAACAGGTCTAGGAACTTGAGAAGAGGGTTGAGCAATACCCTTCCTTTCTCAGTACGAGATCTTTTCGACATGATGAATAAAAATTGGATTTTTAGGTGTAATCAAGTTTAAGGCACGATCTAGATGCTTAGAAACTTAGATTGATGACAATAGATAATAGATTCTAAAGCAAGAAATGAAAATTAGAGTCAAAATCGGATTTTTACCTTAACAGAGAAAATCCAAAACCCTAGACTGAAAATCTTGAAATTCTCCAAATCTGGTGGTTGGATGATCCTGAAATCGAAGATCTGGAAGGAGAATGAGGAAATTGAGATGGGTTTTTAATTGATTTGAGATTGGTTAAGAGTTTGGAGAGAAAGAAAAAAAAATTTTAGGAGAGGAGATGAGTGGGTTCGTCGGCTGAGTGAGAGAGAGAGAGAAAAAAAATGAAGAGAAAAGACAGTTATAGGGCAAAATACGACGATCGGTCGACCGGGTCGGTCGACCGAAACAACCCGAGAGCTCTGTAAATATAGAGCGGTCGACCGGGTCGGTCGACCGATTTAACCCGAGAGCTTTGCAGGCAAGATCGGTCGACCGGGACACATAGTCGGTCGACCGATAACAGAAAAGAAATAAAAATTTCTTCTCAGGCAGAGTCGGTCGACCGGGGCTTTATAGGTCGGTCGACCGGCTTTGCCTGAAATCTATTATCAGCAACTGGCCCAAAAAAAATTTTTTAAAGTAATTTGTAGTCAAAATAGGTGTGATATATAAACATATAGGAATACACCAACAGGTTTTAAATCTTCATTAAGTTATTACAACATCAAAATTCATGCAATCCCTTTTTAATTTTAATTTCATATTTAAACAAAGATTTTAAAGATGTTGAAGCCGAATACCCAGTGACGGGTTCTGAACTTCATCCTCTTGATTCCTCTTGAATGAGTTGAGGTGCGCAATTGCCATCTTTAAGGTGTTTGTTTAAATAGGAAATTTTACAAATGTTTATTTTTATTTATGAAAATAATGTGTATATGTATACAAGTATATAATCACAAATAATAAACTATACATGTGGACATACACTAAACAAGGCATGAAACAAAGGATATGGAAGTTAACACAAGGCACATATACAACATGATAGAAAAGTAGTTCTATACAAGCATATATCAATAGAGTACAAAAGCAAACTATCAATTCTATACATATGTATACATGACTAAAAATCAAAAACTGAACATGGCATATACAATCATGATAGAGTTGCAAGTTTATACTAATCATGTATCAATGAGACATAAAATTAAACTAGCAATCCTATAACAATTGTATATACAAAATTAAAACTCTTAAATGGAGATGTTACCAATTTACGGGCAATCTCCACAAATAGGTGCCTCCACGATAGCGATGCATGCATGATTTGTTCTTTAAGCTCCGATGCATCAACCACCCGGGCACCACCTCCTCCTAAGTCTTGGAGGGTGTAGATCCACCTATACCTGTATCATTTAAATTCGGTGGCTCTTTTGGTACCCAAATCTTAGTGGGTCCTTTGGGGTTAGATCCGGGGCGAACCCAAACAAATTTATTCTTTACATTATTCTTAGCATAGCAAAATTTTTCTAAATGGCCTTTGCGGCCACAATGTGTGCAAATGTAAATTCTACCACTATTGTACATAAAAGCATGGTTATGTGTGTGAGCATGTTTATGTGTAGAGTGTTTATGATGAACATGTTTCCCTTGAGCTACTCCCTTAGGAAATTTAGATGCAAGCTTGTTAAAATCAAATGCACATTTCTTTAAAGTGTTATCTAAAGAATCAACACGTTTTTGAATTTCAACAAAAATATTTTTATTACTAGAAATCATGGGGGTTTTTCCTTTATTAGCTACCTTATACTTATCAAAATCATTTTTCAATTTTTCAAAAGAACTAGATAACTCATTTTTCTCTTTTAAACAAATTTCAAGTTTATTCTTCAAAACATCATTTTCCTTTTTCAATTTCTTATTATGAGATTGTGAAATCTCATACCTATGTTGCAATTCTTCAAAAAATTGAGCAAGTTCATCCATTGTGAGATCATCATCATCAATGGAAGTTTCTAGGCATACCTTGGATGAATCCTCACCTTGTGCCATAAAGCACATGTTAGCGGCGTCGTGCTCCTCTTCGGACTCCGACTCCGAGTCATCCCATGTAGCGGCCAAGGCTTTCTTCTTTCTTTTTGCCATTCTTGGATGTGGTTGCTTGTAGAGCGGGGCAATCGGCAATTAGGTGACCGATCTTCTTGCAATGAAAGTAAGGACCGGGTTCTTCTCTTTTCTTCTCGTACCTTCCTTGAGGCTCCCTTTTCGGAAGTTACTTTGCCGTCCCTTCTTGTAGAACATCTTGCCCACCTTCCGGATGAGCATAGCGAAGTCCTCATCGCAATCTTCGGATGAGTCGTCTTCCTCAATGGTAGTAGGAGTGGCTTTGAAGGCAATCGTCTTCTTCTTTGGTGCCTCCCTCTCTTCTCTAACTTTCATCTCCATCTCATGCGTCTTGAGATTTCCGATGAAGCCGGAGAAGTCCATCTCCTCTTTGTCGTTGAGCTCCTTGAGTGTGGTCGCCTTGACTTCCCAAGCTTTGGGAAGAGCTCTAATCACCTTCCTTATCTTTTGATCATTATCAATCTTGTCGCCTAAGGAAGAAAGAGCATTAGTTATTTTTGTAAAACGGGTGAGCATGTCATCAATACTCTCATTATCAAACATATAGAAATTCTCATATTGAGAACGTAGCAAGTCAACTTTGGCTCTCTTGACTTGAGACGTTCCCTCATGAGTCACAATGAGTATGTTCCAACCTCAAATGCGGATTTACAATTAATTATGCGTGCAAGGTCATCCTCATTCAATGCTTGGGTCAATGCATATTGTGCCCTAGCATTAGCCTCATAGTCTTTGGAAGTATCCTCGGACCATGTGCTCTCATCACTAGTGGGTTCAATAAAATCTTTGGTAATGGCCCTAGCTACCCTAACTCCTAGGGATTTAAGGAAGAGATTCATTTTCACCTTCCAAATAGGGAAGTTTAAACCATCAAACTTGGGTGGGGATTTAATGCTAGAAAAGTCCATGGATGCCATGAATGCACAAGCAAATGTAAATGCAACAAAAATGTATATAGCCAAATATGGATCTCCCTAAGGTGGTTAGACCTAAGTTGTAGGGTTAGGCTCTGATACCAATTGAAATCACCTAGAGGGGGGGTGAATAGGTGATGGCTATATGAATTATGGCAATAATGCGGAATTTAAAAATTAACTTAACAATTAGCACAATACACAAATTCTTGCAAGTAATAGACAATATAAAAGTGCAAGTAATAAAGAGATAGAGTTTAGAGAGATTTGATCAAACACAAACACAAGGAGTTGTTTCCGAGGTTCGAGCCACGCTCTACGTCCCCGCCTTCACACTTGAAGGATTTCCACTATTGAGGATCCCACTGGATCAACAATACAAGGACACACTTGTCCGTCTCTCGTGATGCCGCAACACCACCTTGAGCACACTAGCTCGCCTTGAGGCCGATGCCTCTACAACTTCACTCAAGTAAGAAAAGAGTGATCAACACTTGATCACTTTACAAAAGCTCACTAAGCACAATCCTAGAACCAAATATGTAGATGTAGATATATGGGATTGTGTAGTGCTAAGCTAGAGAGAAGTAGAGATGTAGGCTTCAAGATGGGTGATTGGAATTTTGGCTTTTGAGAGAAAATCTTGTCTAAAAGGAAGAGCTTGGAAATCTTTAGAAATCTCTTGTAAAAATATTCTTGATGGCTCAAAAATTGTTTTGCAATTAGTTGTCTAATCAATATGATGTGACCCTCTATTTATAGGGTCAAAAACAGCCTCACAAATTCGTTGATACCAAATCCCAAAAGAGAAATCAGCCAGAAAAAATAGCTGTTGGATCTGTCAGAACTTTTGACAGAGTCCGGTCGACCGGGTCAGTCGACCGCCAACGGTCAAAAATGTGACCGTTGGGGTTCATCGGTCGACCGGGTCGGTCGACCGAAAACTCCTGTGAAAGCAAGTGTACATCGGTCGACCGGGTCGGTCGACTGATATAGACGTGCACAGTATTGTGCACATCGGTCGACCGGGCCGGTCGACCGGTTACTGTGAGTTCTGAAAAACAGAACTTCCAGAACCAGAAATTTGGGTTTTTTGGATTTGGGTCTTGGGTTGGATTTTGGAACTTGTAAAAACATAGAGTATGAGCATGTGTCATACTTCTATCATGTTAAAATAGTTTGATAAAAATCCTTTTGATAGAAACTTGTTTTTCCATAAAATTGTTTTTCCAAAACTATTGTTTTTCTAAAGATCTTATTTCCAAAAAATGTTCTCTTTAGAACTAAGTTAGAAATGGAATTTGAAAATCTTTTTGAAGCCATGAACCTAACTACAAGGTGTGTGTGTGTGTGTGATAATCCCATAGCTCTACTTCTAATATCTAGCTTTGACAAAATATCTAAAATAAAAGTAAAAATACAACTCTTGTTTTTCTTTGTTGTCTTGGTCTTGTCTTGATCTTCATAACATCATCTTGATCCCAAAGCATCCTAGTTGTGCATAGCTTGGGAATCTTCATTTTTGCGGCGAACTCCAAACTTGTGAGTCTTTTAGCGGAGCCGTCAAAAACAACTTGTTAAATAACCTGAAATATTCTGAAACACAAATGTTAAATACATAACTAAATATGTTTTGTTATCATCAAAATAACTGGGATAATGGCCTTTGGGCCAACACACTGTTGATGGTGTAGTATTAACCTAACAATGTTTTTAGGTAGACTTGTTATTCTGTTGAAGAGAATAACAAGTGGGACTAGACTCGTGGGGAATCTAGGAAAGTTTGTTACCGTCAGAGGTGTGATATTAACTTAACGGGTTGGAAGTGGTCTTGTCAGAAGTGTAATGTTAACTTGACAAGGATGTGAGTCAGAGGTGTGATATTAACTTAACTCAGAAGTGTCATTGTCATAGGTGTAATGTTTAACTTGACAGTGAGGGTAATGCTAGAGGTGTAATGTTGAACTTAGCATTGGTCATCTCGGCTCGCATAAGGAAGTCCGAGGGAAAGTCATGGCCATAGGTGTATTGTTGAACTTAGCAATGACTTGGATGCTAGAGGTGTGGTGTTAATTTAGCATCATCCATTTCAGCTTCGGTGTGGAAGTCTGAAGAAAAGTGACTGTCAGAGGTGTAATATTAAACCTGGCAGAAACTTGATTACTGTTTAGAGGTGTGGTGTTAAACTTTAACAGTAATTTGTCAGAGGTGTGATATTAACTTGACAAAGATTGACTCATGATAAGAGTAATTTGAGGGCCTGTCATTCTATTGGTGAGAATTGACAAGTGAAAATTTTGAAGTGCCAGAGGTGTAGTGTTAACTTGGCAAATTTGAAAGTTTGATACTCCGTGTAGAGTTGACAAGCAAAATTTGTACTCGACAAGGAATATTGAAAAGTTTCCATTACCAGAGGTATAGTGTTAACTTAGTAATGGTTGTATTTTGTAGACCTACCATTCTGTATATGAGAATTGGTAAGGGATTTTGGAGGAAGGAATGGAGCCAAGTCCACTTAGGATTTTTAGCAAACCCTCAGCTGTCAACGGATTTGAGGTGCCTTTACCAACTACCGTTTGAGTTAGTCTAGCCATGCTATTCCCCTCAGCATGATGAGTTGTCGAAGACTTATGTTGGACTTAAAAGCCAACATTTTCCTCTATCCTTAGCCGTCAGAGGCGTCGGATCAAATGGGAACGTGTCCCTTAGGATTTTTAGCAAATCCTCAGCTGTCAACGGGTTTGAGGTGCCTTTACCAACTACCGTTTGAGTTGAGCTAGCCATGCTATTCCCCTCAGCATGATGAGTTGTCGAAGACTTATGTTGGACTTAGAGGCCAACATTTCCTTCTATCCTTAGCCGTCGGAGGCGTCGGATCAAATGGGAACGTGTCCCTTAGGATTTTTAGCAAATCCTCAGCTGTCAACGGGTTTGAGGTGCTTTTACCAACTATCGTTTGAGTTGGGCTAGCCATGCTATTCTCCTCAGCATGATGAGTTGTCGAAGATTTATGTTGGGCTTATAAGCCAACATTTTCTTCTATCCTTAGCAGTCGGGACGTCGGATGTTATAATGAAGAACTTTTCTTGTTTTGATCAGAGGTGTATTTTTAACTTGATCAGCGGAAGAATACCATCTAAGGATAGTATTTCTTCAGGAACCTGCCATTGATCGGCATCATGAGTGTATCGCCATTCGAGGTTATGAGGCGATATGACCCATTGAGTAGACTAACTCTACTACAAATGGTCCTTCCCATTTGGGTTGGAATTTTCCTTTTGTCTTGTGCGTCATTACCATGGGTCTTCTGACGGCTAAGACAAGATCGCCTTTCTTGAAAGTTCGCATTTTAACTTTCTTGTTGAAGGCTTTGGTATTCGAGCTTGGTAGAGCTCGATTTGCTGTTGGGCCTGCAGACGCCTATCATCTAAGGCCTCCAGTTCTTGGAGTCGTTGTCGATGCTTCTCCTCGGTTGTCATCTCCGCTGTCAAGGCGACGCGTAAAGATGGAATTTGGATCTCTAGTGGGAGCACGGCTTCACACCCATAGACCAAAGAAAATGGCGTAGCTTTAGTTGGGGTTCGCACAGTTGTGCGGTAAGCCCATAAGCATTCGCCCAACTTGTCGTCCCAGTCTCGTTGACTTTTCGAGACGAACTTTTTGAGAAGCTTGCTAATAGTCTTGTTGAAAGCTTCTGCGAGGCCATTAGCGGCAGGATAGTATGCCGTTGAGGACACACTCTGGATTCTGAACTTAGTGCAGAATCTCTGGAAAGCCTGGCTAATGAACTGAGGCCCATTGTCATGGATAATTCGCCGAGGTACACCGAAACGATAAATAACGTGGTGTTTCACGAACTTGATCACGTTCGACGACTTGACTTCCTTCAAGGGAATGGCCTCAGCCCACTTAGAGAGTAATCTGTTATTGCCAAAATAAACCGATGTCCTTTTGATGATGGTGGCTGATAGGACCAACCACGTCCATGCCCCACATTTCAAATGGCCAGGTAGAGGCCGTAGAGTGGAGGTACCCTGGTGCTTGATGGATGAAATCGCCGTGCACTTGGCAGGCGTGACATCTCTTGGCATAAGTGACGGCATCGGCAATCATCTTGGGCCAGTAGTAACCAAATCTTTGGAGTCAATATCAGTTTCGGGCCAGGTTGATGGGCTCCACACATACCGTCGTGGGCTTCTTTCAATACCTCTTGAGCCTCCTTTGGTGAGAGGCACCGGAGCAAGATCCCGTCATGCGATCGACGATACAATGTTCGCGTAATCGCATTATAATAGAATTTGGGGGCTTTCCTTCTAATGGCAGCCGCCTCTCTAGTGTCTTCAGGCAGAATGCCGTATAAGACAAAATCAATATAGGGGAATCGCCAGTCTCTAAGCTCTGGACGGTTGATGCTTCAAGTGCTTCTTCGCGGTGACGACCTCCCGTTGACTCCTGATAGTCCTCGAGAGTATTTCTCGTGCAGTACAGGTCGTGGCTGTAGACGAATATCTTCTCCATTGCTCCAGCTGGAAGAGCTAAGGAGGCAGCCAGGGATGCGAGTGCATCTGCGTGCGCATTTTGCCTGCGCGGTACATGGTCGATGTAGAAGCTTGTAACCCCTCGGCCATGCGGATAGTCGCGTTGTAATAGGGTACTAAGTCTTCATGTCTGACTTCGTACTCCCCGCGAACTTGGCTGACGATGAGCTTGGAGTCGCCGTATGCCTCGAGATTTTAACGCCAATCTCATCGGCGAATTGCATCCCAATCAAAAGAGCGTTGTACTCCGCCACATTGTTGGAACAAGGCTCAGTTAATGAGATAGCTCGGGGAATCACATAATTTTGTGGGGATACGAGTACTACTCCTACCCCTGCTACTACGTGTCCCTTCGGGCTTGTTCTTGATGCACCGTCGAAGAAAAGTTGCCATACTTGACTTTCGAACGATGTCTGAGTCAGGCAGACTTCAGCAACTTCATCTGAGAGATCCTCGTAGACTTTGGCTGCCCTCGGATCTGGGTGCTCAGCTAGGAAATCCGCGACTGCTTGTCCCTTAATGGCCTTTTGTGGTAAAAAGCGCATCTCATATTGGGAGAGCAATATGGCCCATTTTGCCAGTCGGCCATTTAGCGATGAAGGTTTAGTCATAAGTAACCTCAGGGGGTTGACTTTTGATATGACGTTTATAGTTTGGCCTACCAGATAGTGTCGCATTTTCTGGATAGCGAAAACTAGTGCCAACATTCCTTCTCGATCGGGTTATACCGATGTTCGGCTCCGATCATTATTCTACTCAGATAGTAGATTGCTTGCTCACGTCCCTGATCGTCATTCTGAGCTAGTAGAGCTCCCAAAGAATGATCCATTGCTCGGACGTATACCAGGAAAGGCTTTCCGATACCAGAGCTGCAAGGACTGGTGGTTGGGTGAGGTATTGTTTAATTTCCTCGAACGCTTGTTGGCAAGCGTCATCCCAAATGAACGAGACACCCTTCTTCATTAGCTTAGTGAAGTGTTGGCATCTTCCGGAGAGGTTTGAGATGAACCTACGGATGTACGCCAATCGTCCTTGCAATCCCCTGAGTTCCCTGAGATTTCTCGGAGGTTGCATCTCCTGGATAGCGCGAACCTTTTCCGGGTCCAAGTGAATTCCGGTGGATGTTACAACAAATCCTAAGAATTTGCCACTGGCCACCCCCAGGAAGGACTTTGTGGGATTCATCTTCAATTGATGAGCCCGCATGATGTCGAAGACCACCTTCAGGTCTGCTATGTGATCACCTTTAGTGCGGCTTTTTACCGCGATGTCATCAACATAACATTCCACCGTTTTGCGTATTTGCTGATGGAAAATGGCGTTCATGGCCCTTTGGTATGTTGCCCCTGCATTTTTCAGTCCGAAGGGCATGACGGTGTAGCAATATACCCCTAGAGGTGTTCTGAAGGAGGTATGCTTTTCATCGTCAGGATACTTTTGATTTGATTGTATCCTGAGAATCCATCCATGAAGGACATTCGTTCGAATCCACAAGTATTGTCAATCATGACATCTGTGATTGGCAATGGAATTCGTCTTTGGGACAAGCCTCGTTTAGATCACGGAAGTCGATGCAGATCCGGATCTTCCCGTTCTTCTTGGCAACTGGGACAATGTTGGCTATCCAGTCGGGATGTTGTTCTTCCCTGATGAAGCAGAATCAATAAGTTTTCTGACTTCTGATTGAATTGCCTCTATTATTTCTGGACGGAACCGTCGCTGCTGTTGTTTGACAGGTTTCACGTCCGGATTGATGTTGAGGCGGTGCATAGCCACTTGAGGATCAAGTCCTGGCATGTTCTCATAATTCCAGGCGAAGACGTCTATATACTCTTGTACAAGAGATATTAGATCTTTCTTCTCCGAAGGTGACAGGCCGTTACTTATGAAGATGGGCTTAGGGTTAGCCTCATCTCCTAGGTTGATCTGAACAACCTTGTCTTCTGTGGGTGGCTCGCGCTGTTCAAAGCGGGTATCCCAAAGAGCATTTAAATGTTTAATCTAAGGATCTGTATCGGATTGGATCATTTCTTCATTTCCATCTTCCAGGTGGCTTGTCGAAACCATTTTCACTGAAAGTTCCTTGAAGATGTTGCCGACACTGACATCTGACTCCCAAGATGATGTGTCTGAAGAGTAATCGTTGCTTGACGATTCTTGAGAATCGGAGGCTGATGGGACCGGAGTTGATACGTAGCCCAACCCCGGCGTGTCCGATGATAATAATCGGGGGCCTTCCCTTTCGGCACAAAGGATTGAAGCAACGTCCTCCTTCCTTTGCCGAAGTTCAACCCGGGTTGTTGGTCAGGTCGTACCCCATGCATCTCATTATTTTGAGCACTTTTGGTTCGTAATGATCGAACTGAGGGGATTCTTCCTCGCCTTCCGATTCATCGCGGGGCGTTGGTTCAGACGAGATTCGCCCAAAAAGAATTGGTTTTTGGCCTTTCCGTCTTGCTGGAACCATAAATATAGATTCTTGCGCATTACCATCGTCTTGGTATGTCTCGAGGACGATTTCACTGGTACATGCAATGATGTTAAGGCACCCATTGCCGACCAGAGATCGTCATCTATATCAGTGCTAGTATCTGACGGTATTGAATCAGAAGCATACACAGAAAAATACGCAAAATCTAAATCTTCATTAATATACCAACCGCCTACATCATCGGTGGTATTATCCATTGGGCTTATTAGTGCCTGTTACAAGTGGTTTAAACTCCCACAGGCACTCTTCTTTCTCAGGCTCAGTGTCAGCCTCATTACCAGAGTCTGGATCCTCTGGTTGTGGGGCTTCATCCGTCTCCACCGGATCTTGGTACAGCAAAGAGTCGGTGAAATAATTCTCGACCCCTTTGAACGGATGCCTTTCGGCGATCAACGTCTGCACATTTCCACTCCCGTCAATGTACTTCATGACTTGGTAGAGAGTGGAGGGAACGATGGAGTTGCGGTGAATCCACGGTCGTCCCAGCAATAGATTGTAGGAAGTGTCGGCGTCGATGATGTAGCATGTCACTTCCGACTTGAGATTTCCAATCTGACACCTGAGCTTGATCTTCCCCATCGGACGGGTCTGGTTAGCATTGAACCCATAGATAGTTGTCTGGGTGGGGCTCAAACGATGGGTAGGAATGCCGAGATGTTGCATGACCCGGCGAGGCATGATGCTCAATGCGGACCCTGGGTCTACCTGGATGCGGTTCACCTCGGACGATCCAATATACCCTGTGAAGTACAGGGGTCGATCATGCTTCCCTTTCACCTGCATATCATCTGCCGTGAAGGTGATGCAGGGGGCATTCTGGGAGGTGTGGAGGCAATCCTCTACATCTTCCTCCTTCGGCACCTGGGTTATGAAGACCTCAGCATTTGCCAGAGCTTCTTGCAGAGCTTCCCTGGTCGACTTTGATAGTCTAAGAAGTTCATACAAGGTAATGCGTGCCGGAATGTTGGCCAACTGAGCCAGGACATCAAAGCGGTAAGGTGTCGTGGATCCTTCCGCCATACCATTCGAAAGATCTCGAGAAAACCGAGTTTCTTTCTGCTTCTCCACCGGTGGCTTTGTGGAGGGCCTGATTGGCTCTGCAGTTGGTTGTGGAGGGGCTACTGCCGTCTCGCCGTACTGTTTCAAGTACGCCTGTCCTGAACGGGTTCCCGCCATCGGTTGATTGGGTTCTGCGGCCAAGACTATTGTTTCCTCCTCTGAGTCGGTTAACGAGGGAACTCAGTCTCGGCTTCTCGAGAGGAGGCACCCACCACATTGCAAGATGAGGCCTTTGCCTTGCCTTTAGATTTCCTGTTGGTCACAGTAGTCCATTGCTGTTCATTGACAAGGTCAGGGTGGACCCACATGATTTCCCCTTGAGGTGCAGGGACAGGTACCAAGCCTTTCTCTTGCTGCTGGTGAGGGTCTGTGTTGACCACTCTCAGCTCTCCTCTTGGAATAGGGGCCACCCCCGCAGGCGTTGGAGGTTGTCTCCCGAACTGGAGAACCGACGTCACATTAGCCGTCACCTTCTTCTGCTCTGGTCGGAGCTTTAACACCTCCGCGTCAATCAGAGCCTGAAGGATGTCCTTGAAGACGTAGCAGCTTTTGGTGGGGTGTCCCAACATCCTGTGATACATGCAGTAGTTGGGATTGTCGGTCTTGCCAACTTCCTCTGGGCGCCTAGGTTCAGGGAGCTTCAGTCGGTTGCTCTTGTTGAGTAGTTTAAAGAGCGAATCGACATGTTCCTCCTTGAAGGAATATTGCTTGTTGGCGCGAGGCTGACTTGAAGAGCCACTCGCCTTGCCTGATTGAGGTTTGGCGGGAGATTTGGTCTCCGTTGCTAAATTATCCTTCCGCTTTGTTTGGAGGGATGTGTCTGGCACACGCCTTGTCGGCCTTTCCTGCCTAGGCTTACCTTCCTCCGCTCTGACGCGGGCGACAATCTCCTCAGCCTGTTCACCTTGTTGGACTAATTGCTTCCAGGTGCGGCTTTCAGCAACTCCTATTTGAGCAAGAAGTGAGGTTTGGAGATTGTGGCGGCATGTTTCCACCAGGGTGGCCTGGGTCATACCGCTTGGACACCGGAGTGCCATGTTCCGAAATCTTTCCACGAAAGATTTGACGGACTCCTCTTTTCGCTGTTTGGTAGCCAAAAGGGTTGGCATTGTGACTTCGGAGTCATCCTCGAAGAAGCGTGTTAAAAGAGCTTTCTCCAAATCGCCCCAGTTCTTGATAGAACCTTCTGGGAGCTTCATAAACCATTCAAAGGCCATCCCTTTCAGGGTGCCGATGAACAGGCGTGCCAGGATGGCGTCATTATCTACTACATTCCCGGTTTGGGATTTGAAGTAGTAGATGTGCTGGTTGGGTGACCCCTTCCCATCAAAGGCTTGAAGAGTTGGAGCTTTGAACTTGGGCGGGAACGGAACCAAGTCCCATTCAGCCGGGTAGGGCCGGACCACTCCTACTTCTTGGAGGTCTTTGCGATTGGCAAGGGCCTCGAGGCGTCGCTCCAGTTGACTCATTCTTTTAACATGAGCCTTTCCCTGGTCTTGGTCGCCTTTTACTTGCGACGAGGACTTGGACGAGCCGGAAGTAGATCGCTGCGTCTCCTCAGAAGGTTCGGAAGATGAGCTTTCTCCCCTTTTCCCTTTGCCCTTTGACTTTTTAGGAGGGGACCTCCTCCTGTCTTCGAGCAGCTGTGCAATCGCCTGCTTGAGGGAGTTGATAGATTCCTGCTGAGAAAGAATCATATCCATTTGTGCCTTCTGGATCTGCTCCAAACGTTTAGTCGTCTCCTCAAGAGTGCCTGTCATGTAGGCGGAGGTCTCCTTCTCGACGGAAGAGTTTGAAGCCCTTGATTCCGCTACGGCGGAGTGAGAATCATTAATGCCATGGGCTAAGGCATTATAGTCAATTGGCGGAATGGCCCCAGTCCGGGTGCGAGTGTGTTGATACACCCTTCCGGTTCAGAGTCAGACTCGGACTCGTCTGAGCTGACTGCAAGTTGTTTTCCCTTACTCCTGCTTGTCATATTCGCAGTGAGCTCCGGGTACTCAACGTCAGAGAAGGTTCTCCTTCTGTGGGAGCGACTTCTTTTAGCTGACGGAGGAATCAGGGTCAGCTGTCTGACTAAAGACTGCTGGTGTACGCCTGATCCGCAACGGCACTCAGAGAGCATATGGATGAGCCGTTGGCAGCAACACGACGAAGTGGCCTGATTGGCACTTCTTTTCTTCGTCAGATAATCCCTCAAATCCATGGGAGGGGGATTGAAAAGATTAGCCTCGCAACGTCGAAGACGGGAGGCATCCATGTGCTGTACAGCCTGGACGCATGTAATACCCCGTTCCCGGAATACGTACTTAGTTGCGTATTCAGTTTTTCGATCGTATTTTTTGATTTACTTCCTGTATTTGACCGATTTCAGTTTTAAAAATCATTTTCCAATATTATATATTTTCTATGATTTTCTGGAATTTTCCTGAATTTAATTAAATATTTTCAAAACCGGTGTCGACCAGTGCCGCTGATCGATTCTCGGATTTTTAATTCACAAACAGTTAGGAATTTCTAGAAGGTCCTTTAGACTTTATTTCTTAGAATCATATTTTCTATCTAAATACTTTTTCTGAGAATTTTATGAATTTATGAAAATTCCAACGGAGTCGGTAGATAACTGATTCCGGGATTTTTAGTTTTAAAACTATAAATTATTTCTTCAAACGAATTTCACCATGAGTCTTAAAATATTATTCTTGATTTTTGGTAAAATTTTCGGGTCGTTCCGAGATACTTGAATTTCGGACGATTTCGGTATTTTCCGAAATGTTTTCCGCATCTTCGACTTAAACCTGGAAAATTGTCTTTTCAACATTTTTAAATTTTAAGCCAAAGAAAATATCTTTCCTTTTTATAATTCTTTTCCTTTTCCCTTTTTCTTGATTTTCCTTTACTTCCTTCACAAGCCTCAAAATTTTCCAATTTTTCAATAATTCCACTTTCTCCAAAATTCCACCAACTCCCACCTACTTCCTCATTTAATGCATCTCTTACTCTCTCTCTCTCCCATGGCCAGCCAAGTGGCCAAGTGAGGGACACCTCACCCTCTCCTATTTGCAATAACCCCCTCTCAATTACATTATTTTCAACTCCTTTACAAAATCTAAAACCTATATAAACATTTCCTTTACATTTCTTTTCCTTTTTCTTCATTTCACCAAAGTATTAGCCTTCACCATTTCCCTCTCCATCTCAACTTCAACCACCTACTTCCAAAACAACACCACAAGATCATCATCTCCACCTCAAGCAACCATTTTGGAACTTGGATCGTAGCTTTCTTCGCCGCCAAAGATCACCTTGGTGCTATTCGTCGACAACGATCTTATCGAGTGCATAAAGCTTCGATTAACCAATCCTAGTGAGTATTTTTACTCACCAAGACTTGATCAATCCCTAATATACTTGTATCTTCATATCCTGTATACATATGTCATCAAAATCATGTTTTTAGACCATCAAACACAACCATCAGAAATTCTGTTTTGTATTCTGTTTCCCCACGATTAGTCGACTTGACCTAGGAATTAGTCGACTAACCCATCTATTTTTGAAACGTAACCTTTTCTGGAACACAGTTTTAGTCGACTAATCAAGACTGTTAGTCGACTAGAAACCACTATTAGTCGACTAACCATTCCTCCCTAGTCGACTACTTTTTCCTGAAATACAACATCAACTCTCTGTATCCCAGATTTAGTCGACTTAAGTATCTGTTAGTCGACTTGTAGTCACTGTTAGTCGACTACCCTTTCCACCTAGTCGACTAACTTTTCCTGAAACCAGAATCCAACTCTCTGGAACCCAGTTTTAGTCGACTAATCCAGACTGTTAGTCGACTAGAGACAACTATTAGTCGACTAACCATTCCACCTAGTCGACTAATTTAGGCTGTTTGTTATAGTTGATTTCTTTTTCTGAATTTGGATCGTACCCTTGATACATATGTGATATATTATCCTTGTTTATGCTTCATAACTGGTACTTCATGACATGTTACTTGATGGACATTACTTCTTGTTACTTCATGACTTATTATTGTGTAGTCTCGTTCCATAACTTGTTAATGAATGAATATCACCACTTATCATGCCATCACTTGAACCAAGCATGATACACTTGACTTTTGTATAAAATGGACCAACTTATATTGGGTCGGGGGAAAACATGCGGATATCGATATGTGTTCGTGTTTACAGTGGTTTTAGGAATGTTGTGCAACTCATGTTCCGGTCTGACCTGTGGGCCACCAGGGGACCGAGGGGAGTGCTTGCTCCCTCCTTACTGGTACCATCATGATAAGGGCATACATAAGTCCCTCCTGTTAGCCTAGCGGCTGGCTTCCGTCACCAAGCAACGGAACAATCCTGGACCGTTATCCCGGGCATGTACGGGATCCACTGTAAACATAGTTCGTCGATACAACCGCTGGTTTCCAATAACAACCTTGCTTTACTAGGATATGGATCTATGTGCGCTGGGACGCTGGGTCACATAGCTAGATATCACAGTAAGACAAGTAATAATAATAATAGATTCTAACTGTGGATCCTTATATGCAGACCTTATCTCTTTATGCTCCTATTACTTGCTGATTTACATGTATCATACTGTTCCCTCTTACTTATTCATGTCTCTTAGCCATTTGGCTGTAGCCTGATTTTTGTTATGAGATCTTGATTCCCTTGGATTTGCATATTCAGGTTCTGAAGCTTGGATCGAAGTGGAGCCATCCACAGAGGATCAAGCTTTCTTTAGTGAGCAGGCAGATTAGTTCCTGTTCTTCGTGCCAGACCTATCCATTTTGACTCACGGGATCTTCATCCAACTCGTGAGCTTTTTTGTGTTTATATTGTAAATCTTACTTTTGGACTTGGTTGTGATGCAATACACATGTAATGTGTAATACTTTATCATATCCTGTGATAGCTTTGTAGTTGTACTTTTTAAGTTGGCATATGTATGAATACCACGCTTAGTCGTGTACTCTGATTCTTGTTGTACTTATTGCTTAGCGTATATGCGTGGGGGCACTTTCCGACCTACGTATATACGTCGCAGTGACGTCCCCGTATCCGTGGGATCGGGGCGTTACAGGTTGGTATCAGAGCCTAGGCTCTCACACCTATAGTACAATCAAGTAGCAAATTAATGAAATTTGCTATTGCCAACTACAATGTACAAAGTTATCTAGTCCTTCTTGATCCCTTCTTGATTCCTTCCCTTGTGTCCTAAACTCCTTCCATTTTTCCAATTCCAGTTATCTTATCCCAATTCGGTATGGAGAGAAGGACGGGTCGTAGCAACTCTGGACAAACATCAAATGGACCCACGGGAGAGAATGTCGATATTCTGAGGGTCATCCAGACAATGATGGAGAATCAGCAACAACAGACGGAACTTCTTCGGCAAGAGTTAGCAGCTCCAAAGGACAGAGGCCGGGGAATATTTCAGACTTCAGACGGCTGCAACCAGCCATATTCACGGGTGAAGAGAAACCCCTGGATGCTGAGCAATGGCTGACGGATACCTCAGACTTGTTGAATGCAGCTCGAGTTCCTAAGGAGAATCAGGTGGAGGTTGCTAAGATTCAATTGAAGGATATAACCAGAACATGGTGGCTAGCTGAGGAGGCAAGATTGGAGAAGCCTGTCACCTGGGACACATTCTCCAAGAGTTTCTATAACAGATTCTTCCCTGCCACTGCTCAGAAAGACATGGAGGAGCAGTTCATCAGACTTCAGCAAGGGAATAGATCCGTGGATGAGTATGCCGCGGAATTTCTCAGACTTAGCCGCTTTGCTCCGTACATGGTAACTGATGAGGAGAAGCGGGCTAGTAGGTTTCAGCAGGGCTTGCAGATGGACATCCAAGTTTTCCTAATGCCCCAGCAGCTGAAGACTTATTCAGAAGTTCTCACCATAGCTCGAGAGGTGGAGCGTGGGCTAGAGAAGAAGCAAGTGAACCAGATGAGGAACTAGGCCATGAAGAGGCCATTTCCACCTATGGGAAGAGGAGGCCCATACAGAGCAGCGAAGGTTCAGGCTATGAGGCAACCATTCCGACCAGCTCCTTACCAGGCGGCTCAACCACTTTCTTTCTGCAGTTATTGTCAGAAGCCAGGCCACATTCGACAGACTTGCCGTAGGGCAAATGGATTATGCTTGGTGTGTGGTTCCCGAGACCATTCCATAGAAGCCTGTCCACACAGGAGAATGGGGATAGCCGGCCAAGCTTTGCCAGCACTGCAGGGACCGAATGGACAGAGAGCACTTCCAGGGCCACCGGGACAGAGGAATCAAGGACCGATGATCAGGAGAGTTTCTCCCCCTCCTCCACAGCAAGCTATTCGCCCAGTCCAGAGAGGAGCTAGGACTGCTGCAGGGCGTGGAAGGGGTCAAGCCTTCAATTTGACAGAAGTAGAGGCTGAGACTTCTGAGGAGGTGATAACAGGTAATATCAGGGTGCATTCTAAACCTGTTTTAGCCCTCTTCGATTCAGGTGCTTCACATTGTTTTATCTCAGATCATTTTGTGGCATTGCATTCCATACCTGTTAGATCGTTAGACCACAAATGGGGGATTAGTACAGGGAATGGAGTAGTCATATCTTCTAGAGTTTGTGCTGACTGTCCAGTAGAACTTTGTGACAAGACCTTGGCCATAGATATGCTCGTACTAGACACCAAAGGGTACGACGTAATCTTAGGCATGACCTGGCTCAGTCAGTACTATGCAGTGATTGACTGTAGGGAGAAGAAGATCAATTTTAGAATCCCTCTTCAGCCGGAATTCCAATTTAGTGGAGAAGTGAAGTCTACCAAGAGAAAGACTCGGATGACTACTTCGGAGATTCAGAAGAAGGGAATACCGGTGTGGGATGAATTCCCAGAAGTGTTTGCTGAGATCTCAGGACTTCCGCCTGACAGGATGATTGAGTTCTCTATTGATACTGTGCCTGGAACAGCTCCTATATCCAAGGCTCCGTACAGGATGGCACCGACGGAGTTGGAGATTCTAAAGAAGCAGCTGCAGGAATACTCTGATAAGGGATTGATTCGGCCAAGCACTTCACCATGGGGAGCTCCAGTATTATTGGCAAACAAGAAGAATGGTGGTAAAAGGCTTTGTATTGATTATAGAGAATTGAACAAAGTTACCATCAAGAACAAGTATCCCTTACCAAGGATTGATGATCTGTTTGATCAGCTTCATGGAGCCCGTGTATTCTCTAAACTAGATTTACAATCGGGTTACCATCAGCTTAGGGTGAGGAAGGAGGATATTCCGAAGACGGTATTCAGGACCCGTTATGGCCACTATGAGTTTCTAGTTATGCCTTTCGGAGTCACCAATGCCCCTTCAGTTTTCATGGATTTGATGAACAGAGTGTTCTCGCCCTACTTGGATCAGTTCGTTGTTGTTTTTATAGATGACATCTTGATCTATTCAAAGAGCAACAGGGAGCATGCAGAACACTTGAGGATTGTATTGCAGACTCTCCAGCAGGAGCAGCTTCATGCTAAGAGGAGCAAGTGTGACTTTTGGTTGGACAGTATGGCCTTCCTTGGACACATAGTTTCAGCGGAAGGAATTTCAGTTGATCCTAGCAAAGTCTAGGCAGTGAAGGACTGGCCAATTCCAAAGACGGTGACTGAAATTAAGAGTTTTCTTGGACTAGCCGGATATTACAGACGCTTTGTCCAAGATTTCTCTAGGATTGCAGCCCCGTTGACCAAGCTCACCCGGAAAAGAGAAAGGTACATATGGACAGAGGAATGTACTGCAGCTTTTGAGCAATTGAAGCAGAGGCTCATTTCAGCTCCAATCTTGAAGACTCCCTCAGGAAGAGGAGGGATGGTCATCTTCAGTGATGCATCAGGAAAAGGCCTGGGATGTGTACTAATGCAACATGATCATGTTATAGCTTATGCATCAAGGCAACTGAAGACTCATGAGCGGAATTACCCGACTCATGACTTGGAGTTAGCAGCTGTGATATTTGCCTTAAAGGTCTGGAGGCATTATCTTCTGGGAGACAAAGTGTTGATATACACGGATCACAAGAGCCTCAAGTATATTTTCTCACAGAAAGAGTTGAACATGAGGCAGAGGAGGTGGCTTGAATTGATGGCGGACTATGATATTGACTTGCGGTATCATCCGGGCAAGGTCAATACAGTACCAGATGCACTGAGCAGGAAGCCAGAGAATAGAGTGCTTGTCCAACTCACTCAGCAGAAGGAGTTGATTCAAGACATCATCAGATTGGACTTAATGTTGGTACAAGGAGTTGATAAGGCAGGACAGTTCATGACCTTGCAGATTCAGTCAACATTGATAGATGAGATCAAGGAAGCTCAAAAGGAAGATCCCAGATTGCAGTCATTTCGAGCCCAGGTAGAGGCTGGATTGAGGACTGATATCTGTATTCATCCAGATGGTGCATTATATTTTGGCAGCAGGATTTGTGTTCCCCAAGGAGAAGTTCGACAGAAGATTCTAGCGGAAGCACACAGTTCAGCATATTCCATGCACCCAGGGGGAAACAAGATGTATCAAGACATAAAGAAGCAGTTTTGGTGGAATGCTATGAAGAGGGAGATAGCCCAGTATGTTGCCAAGTGCTTGGTTTGTCAGCAGATAAAGATAGAGCATCAGAGGACAGCTGGACTTCTACAACCTTTACCGATACCTGAGTGGAAGTGGGAGCACATCACCATGGATTTTGTCACGGCATTGCCTCGCAGTCCTAAAGGTAATAATGCTGTGTGGGTAATCATTGATCGCCTCACCAAATCAGCTCACTTCATACCATTCAGGGTAGGTCAGACAACAGAGGTTCTGGCAGACAAGTACATGAAGGAGATAGTTCGTCTGCATGGAGTTCCAGTTAGTATTGTATCAGACAGAGACACCAGATTCAGATCTCATTTCTGGGAAAGCCTCCAAGAAAGTCTAGGGACTCGTCTGAAATTCAGTACTTCATATCATCCTCAGACAGACGGACAATCTGAAAGGACTATCCAGATTCTTGAAGATATGTTGCGGGCCTGCATGATTGAATTCCAGGGATCATGGGAAGACCATCTTCACTTGGCTGAATTTTCTTATAATAACAGCTATCAGGCAAGTATCAAGATGGCACCTTTTGAAGCATTGTATGGTAGGAAGTGTAGGTCACCGATTTGTTGGGATGAAGTCGGTGAGAGGAGACTTTTGGACCAGAGATCCTGATTCAGACAACAGATAAAGTCAGGATTATCAGAGATCACCTCAGGGCAGCACAGAGTCGGCAGAAGAGTTGGGCAGACACACTGAGAAGGCCATTGGAATTCCAGACAGGGGATCATGTGTTTTTGAAGATATCACCTACAAAGGGAGTAATCCGGTTCGGTACTCGTGGAAAGCTTAGTCCGAGATATATCGGCCCATTCGAGATCTTGGACCGAGTGGGAGATGTGTCTTACAGGTTGGCGTTACCGCCATCTTTGGACGGAGTTCACAATGTATTCCACGTATCACAGCTGAGGAAGTATGTGAAGGATGATAGTCATATCCTGGATCACTCCGAACTGGAACTACAACCGGATTTGTCATACCAAGAGCAACCGATGGCCATTTTGGACAGAAGTGTCAAGGCATTGAAGAACAAAGCCATACCGTTAGTGTTGGTGTCTTGGAACAGACATGCACCAGGAGAGGCCACATGGGAACGAGAGGATGTTATCCGTGAGCGTTACCCTCAACTCTTCACTTCTTGATTGGTAAAACTCTTTCCTTCTATCCTTCTCTACGGTTATCCTTCTTTGCTGTTACCTTTCACTTTATGAAATTTCGAGGACGAAATTTTTGTAAGGTGGATGGATTGTAATACCCCGTTCCCGGAATACGTACTTAGTTGCGTATTCAGTTTTTCGATCGTATTTTTCGATTTACTTCCTGTATTTGACCGATTTCAGTTTTAAAAATCATTTTCCAATATTATATATTTTCTATGATTTTCTGGAATTTTCCTGAATTTAATTAAATATTTTCAAAACCGGTGTCGACCAGTGCCGCTGATCGATTCTCGGATTTTTAATTCACAAACAGTTAGAATTTCTAGAAGGTCCTTTAGACTTTATTTCTTAGAATCATATTTTCTATCTAAATACTTTTCTGAGAATTTTATGAATTTATGAAAATTCCAACGGAGTCGGTAGAAAACTGATTCCGGGATTTTTAGTTTTAAAACTATAAATTATTTCTTCAAACGAATTTCACCATGAGTCTTAAAATATTATTCTTGATTTTTGGTAAAATTTTCGGGTCGTTCCGAGATACTTGAATTTCGGACGATTTCGGTATTTTCCGAAATGTTTTCCGCATCTTCGACTTAAACCTGGAAAATTGTCTTTTCAACATTTTAAAATTTAAGCCAAAGAAAATATCTTTCCTTTTATAATTCTTTTCCTTTTCCCTTTTTCTTGATTTTCCTTTACTTCCTTCACAAGCCTCAAAATTTTCCAATTTTTCAATAATTCCACTTTCTCCAAATTCCACCAACTCCCACCTACTTCCTCATTTAATGCATCTCTCTCTCTCTCTCCCATGGCCAGCCAAGTGGCCAAGTGAGGGACACCTCACCCTCTCCTATTTGCAATAAACCCCCTCTCAATTACATTATTTGCAACTCCTTTATAAATCTAAAACCTATATAAACATTTCCTTTACATTTCTTTTCCTTTTTCTTCATTTCACCAAAGTATTAGCCTTCACCATTTCCCTCCCATCTCAACTTCTTCCCACCTACTTCCAAAACAACACCACAAGATCATCATCTCCACCTCAAGCAACCATTTTGGAACTTGGATCGTAGCTTTCTTCGCCGCCAAAGATCACCTTGGTGCTATTCGTCGACAACGATCTTATCGAGTGCATAAAGCTTCGATTAACCAATCCTAGTGAGTATTTTTACTCACCAAGACTTGATCAATCCCTAATATACTTGTATCTTCATATCCTGTATACATATGTCATCAAAATCATGTTTTTAGACCATCAAACACAACCATCAGAAATTCTGTTTTGTATTCTGTTTCCCCACGATTAGTCGACTTGACCTAGGAATTAGTCGACTAACCCATCTATTTTTGAAACGTAACCTTTTCTGGAACACAGTTTTAGTCGACTAATCCAGACTGTTAGTCGACTAGAAACCACTATTAGTCGACTAACCATTCCTCCCTAGTCGACTACTTTTTCCTGAAATACAACATCAACTCTCTGTATCCCAGATTTAGTTGACTTAAGTATCTGTTAGTCGACTTGTAGTCACTGTTAGTCGACTACCCTTTCCACCTAGTCGACTAACTTTTCCTGAAACCAGAATCCAACTCTCTGGAACCCAGTTTTAGTCGACTAATCCAGACTGTTAGTCGACTAGAGACAACTATTAGTCGACTAACCATTCCACCTAGTCGACTAATTTTAGGCTGTTTGTTATAGTTGATTTCTTTTTCTGAATTTGGATCGTACCCTTGATACATATGTGATATATTATCCTTGTTTATGCTTCATAACTGGTACTTCATGACATGTTACTTGATGGACATTACTTCTTGTTACTTCATGACTTATTATTGTGTAGTCTCGTTCCATAACTTGTTAATGAATGAATATCACCACTTATCATGCCATCACTTGAACCAAGCATGATACACTTGACTTTTGTATAAAATGGACCAACTTATATTGGGTCGGGGGAAAACATGCGGATATCGATATGTGTTCGTGTTTACAGTGGTTTTAGGAATGTTGTGCAACTCATGTTCCGGTCTGACCTGTGGGCCACCAGGGGACCGAGGGGAGTGCTTGCTCCCTCCTTACTGGTACCATCATGATAAGGGCATACATAAGTCCCTCCTGTTAGCCTAGCGGCTGGCTTCCGTCACCAAGCAACGGAACAATCCTGGACCGTTATCCCGGGCATGTACGGGATCCACTGTAAACATAGTTCGTCGATACAACCGCTGGTTTCCAATAACAACCTTGCTTTACTAGGATATGGATCTATGTGCGCTGGGACGCTGGGTCACATAGCTAGATATCACAGTAAGACAAGTAATAATAATAATAGATTCTAACTGTGGATCCTTATATGCAGACCTTATCTCTTTATGCTCCTATTACTTGCTGATTTACATGTATCATACTGTTCCCTCTTACTTATTCATGTCTCTTAGCCATTTAGCTGTAGCCTGATTTTTGTTATGAGATCTTGATTCCCTTGGATTTGCATATTCAGGTTCTGAAGCTTGGATCGAAGTGGAGCATCCACAGAGGATCAAGCTTTCTTTAGTGAGCAGGCAGATTAGTTCCTGTTCTTCGTGCCAGACCTATCCATTTTGACTCACGGGATCTTCATCCAACTCGTGAGCTTTTTTGTGTTTATATTATAAATCTTACTTTTGGACTTGGTTGTGATGCAATACACATGTAATGTGTAATACTTTATCATATCCTGTGATAGCTTTGTAGTTGTACTTTTTAAGTTGGCATATGTATGAATACCACGCTTAGTCGTGTACTCTGATTCTTGTTGTACTTATTGCTTAGCGTATATGCGTGGGGGCACTTTCCGACCTACGTA